>JABUQX010055188.1:0-7500 GCA_015478945.1 Trachelipus rathkii
CATCACCGCTAAAATTACTGGTGACAATATAGAGAGTAGTGATGATAGAAAAGAAAGAAAAGAAATATATTATAATATATAATATATATAATATATTAATTATATATATAATATATATAATTATTATTAAATATATATATAGTAGTTAATAGATATATATATATTAATGATATATAATATATATATATATATATATATATATATTAATATTATATATATTAATATATATATATACATATCATATATATATAGTATATATATATTATATATATATTAATATATTATATTAATATATTAATAATAATAATTAAATTATATATATAATCATATATAGTTTATAAGGTGAGATTGGGTTCATAGTTACAATATTTTATTTTCAAGTATAATAAGTTACTATAATTAGTACCTTATATATATATATAATATATATATATTATATATTAACTATAGAAATTGTATCATAATGTACAAGTACTTACTAGATTTGGTTTAAGTTAAAAGATACTAATTGGTATAAGTACATATATAAGTACTATTTATTGAAAAACTATTATGACATAATATATATATATATATTAATGATTATATATATATATATATAATATATATTATATATATAACTATAATATATATATTAATATAATAATATATTAATTATTATATATTAATTATTATATATAATATATATTATGTATATATTGATTATAATATATATATAACTTAACAAACATGATATATATATTATAATATATATATGATATATATATATGTATATTTAATATATATACTATTTTTGATGAGATATAGTTACCGTAATATTCGTTAGTAATTATTACGTTATATTGCGTATATATCCTATATTTCGGTATATATACCTAAAATATACCGATAATATTCGAGTAATTTATATATAATACGTTTTTTTGTCACGAGAAACTAATTTCCGGTTAATATATTATATATATGACTCAGTATATATTTGAAGCTATTTATATACAAACAATAAATTACGTCTAATTAACTATATTCAGTAGGGATAATACAGTTATTTCAATATTATATAATATGAATATTTTAGAAATCACTTATATATTTTTCCAAAAATAATGAAGAAAGAGTCCTTTTAAGAGCTGCACATCAATTTTTGCTAGAGGACAGTGGACGAGAGCAGCATTAAAACTACGTTATTATACGTACATTTTTATATGTCAAGTTATTATATTTAGATCAGGGAATTAATGCTAAGGTAAGGCTCTTTTGAGAGTATTATTTTTCTACTTGCATTAGTTTGTGTAGGTGTTAATTAAATTGTGGAAATATTATATAACATTTATGATACGGAAATATGAATATAAATAAGAGACAAAACAAGATGTGACTATTTTCCTATTGAGGGTAGTGGGAGAGGAAGGAGCCGTAGGCGCGTGTGGAGCCTATGAGGGGGAAGTGCGAGGTGTGTGAATGTTGCACAACTCCCATCGGTTGCGTCAGATATGCACTCCTGGCAGAGCGGATTCCTCGTAAGAGACTCCAGAATGTCCAGGAGAACTGTTCCTCTGCTTATATTCTTTGTGTGCTAAGGTTTTGATACCTTTCATATTCTACGTGTATTGTCAGAAGCCTATTATTAGCTTCTAAAGTAATACCAAAAGTGTAAATCGAGTTGGAAGTTCTAAAAAATTTACTATTCAACGGAATAGTGTCAAAGACTTACATACTGTTCACAGATATGCACGCATGATACTGTAAATAAAACTCTACTTCGACATTAATATCACAATAGACAGCTGCTCTATTCACAATGCGATTGACACAGATAAATTTACGTGAATGACTGCTCTAAAAGATTATGTTATAAGAGAGCTCACACAAAAGTTTCAATTACAAAGCTATATACTACATAATAGCCGTAGTCTTGGAATGTGACCACAGATCTAGAATGACACAGTAGTTGAGAAGTCGAGAGAAATTTTTCGAGTCGGAGCAGCAAAAATTTCTTGGCGATTATAGCATATGTAGTATTTTGCAACATTCTTGTACTTCTGCAACACGAAAAACTGAAGCAAGAATTCCATTTATAAATTATATAACACTGTGAGAAGTATACAGATTGGCCCATTTATCTTACATATTTCACCAAAAAGTTGATCTTCCGTGCGTACTTTTTAAAAGTACAATGATTATATTCTTAACTTTGTAAATTTATAAGAAGTAAGAATAAAATATCACGTCCATGAGATATTAAATTAGTCTGTTATGGCGGAGATAAGCCTCCAGTGAATAATTAAGACTCGTTACATCTGAACATAATGTAGACTTTCTAATTGATATAATCAAAGACTTTTAGAGATATTAAAAATATAAAACTTTCTAAAGTTTCATATGTGATATAATTACATTATGAGGTAAAGTAGATATATGCCTATACGTTCTCTATTAAGAATCTTGGATGTTTTCGATGTCTGATATTGTGATGTTATAGCAAACATTATTGAAAATCCATATGATATTTACTTTTTTTCTTCATATACTCTTCTTATGTATAAAAAAATATTTTAATTTTCTTTGTGCAAAACTGAGTTTGAGGCACTGGGAGAATAAGTATATGCACAAAAATTGATTAGAGCGTATCATACTTCCTCTACTTGGAGACTGGATCTCAACGATCGCATGTTGGGGACATTTGAGAAATATGAATACTATAATATAAGGTATTCCTTAATTTATATTACATTCTTATAAATGGATTTCGTTTTAAAGACTATTGAGTAGTATTACATACAAATAATACGTCACATATCAAAATTAAGAAAAGTAGTAGTAGAAATAATAGAAAAAGTCCATTTTATTCATTTCTGAAACGATTGTGATTATATTAGTATACTTACAATATTAAGGTTATAAAAGGTCATACATCCAGGAAGTACATTATTCAAAAATTTAAGCAATATAATAAGATTTACCACTATTTTGGATCAAGGCCGTTCGGCTCGGAGTATTAGTAGGAGAACAATGCACAAGTTGTGAACCGTTCACATGGTGAGAGGTTGAAGCAATTAAAAATAGAAGGACCAAAAGAGAGAGATTTGGAATGATAAAGGAATATATGAGAGTTTGATTTTTTATATTGACAATAATTGTAAAAAACACTAAGCAGAAAAATTGAAAATATGAAAAACTTTTAACTTTAAATTGGCTTAGAAGATATATTTCAAAAAGAGGAGAATGCTTTAGTAATCGCGTGTGCACAAGTAATGAAAAAGTAACTATTAAAAGAAACTAGGTCGTTCCGCCCAACTGAGTACTATTTTACGGAAGATGGAAAATTATAAATAAACTTTTACAATTAATTATTTTTTGAATCTGATGCTGAGGACCTACAAAAATCGAGTTAAACAGTCATTCTTTCGAGATAGATGTGATATGGATTATATGAAAAATATATATCAGAAATAAAATATCGAAAAGCAAAACTATTGTAGGAAAGTGAAGCGCGGTTTCTCAAAACGGTCTGATCATAATAAAGAAAATGTTCAAAATTCTCTTCCTCTTGGTAACAAAGCGGACTGAATTCCTTTCTACATATCATTCTTTCTCAACTAGCTGGGACGACTATTTTGTGAATACTTACCGGCCACCGTAACGACTCGTTGCATTCATGCAGGATGGTGATTTTTATATCATTGTGAACGAATGGATCGCGTTTCTCTGAGTCATTATAATTTTAAGGTTAAGATCATATACAGCGAATCGTGTAGTTAATATAAATTTTTTTCTCAAAATGTCTGGGTTGTAAAAATAGAAAAAATATAATGTCTACTAATCATCACACTGATTGATTTAAAGTTAAAAGGTTGTAAATGCCGACACTCTGAATATTAAATGGAGAAACTTTAGAGAAGTTAAATCTCACCATTCTTCCCTTTTATGATATGTTATTTACGCTGTGCAATTGCATATAAATATATATAATTTTATTAATAAATAAAAATATTAAATAATATACTTTTAGAGCATATATTATTATAATGTCAAATAAAATGAAAGTTTAGTTTATTTAATTTATTATATATATATTTATTATATATATTATATATATAACATATAATAAATTTAATATATATTAATATATATACTATATATATATATTATATATATATATATATATATTAATATTATTAATATATAAATATTTTATATATTATATATATAATAATATATATATTATATATTATATATATTATATTATATATATAATTATATATATATATATAATAATATATATATATATATATTATATATATTAATATATATATATATTATATATATTATATATATAATTATATATAATATATATATATATATATTAATAATAATATATATTATATAATATATCATATATATATATTATTATATATATATAATTTTTTTTTTTTTTTTTTTTTTTTTTAAACAGACATCCACCACCGCTCACGGGCAAAGCCCTATTCAAGGAGGGGGTGGTAAAACCAACAAAACTATCAACTAACGCAAATCAAAAAACGCAGATGAGCACAGACGCGGGCTTTAAAAGTGAGGGAGATTAATTGAGTAGGAAACACAGAAAGATGAAGAGAATTCCACTATGGAACTAGAGTGGCAGAAAGAAGAGGCACCACACAATGCGAATTCTAGTCTGGAGCTGCTAAATATCAACACTAAAACTCATGTGCCGAACAGCACCCCTTGTCTACGTAGGGCGTCTTAAATGGAGAGGTGGCACGCGAGTGGAAAGCTCACTCGAGCACTGCCGCTATGGTACTATAGTAAACGAGATAAATTGCACCAACATCGCGAAGCAACAGATAGAGGTTCAGTGAACTAGAGAAGAAACGGGAACAGTTAAATAAGTCTTTTGCCTTTGACTCGACCGGTCTTTATTCTTCGAGGGAAGCCGGGTGTAAACTCAGCCCCCCCAACCATAAGAGAGCAGTTACTCCATACAACGGGCGGAAATGAGCCTATTGGTATATACTGATGTACTGTGGAGAGAATAAAAAGTCTCGCAGTCTAACAGAAACTCCCATTTCTTTGAGGCCGCCTTAGCAACGGTTGTGATGTGAGGTTTCCCAAGAAGACATTTTTTGTTATGTTAAGGCCAAGGATATATTTATATTGTCAACAGGATAGACGAGAGAACCGTCGAAAGAGATAAGGAAAAAGTTAAGAAAGGTGTCCATTTTTTAGAGAGGGAGAATTTTGAGAAGTGAGTTTTCTTAAAGATTGATTTTCACCAGGTCTGACGACGACGGACACCGGAAATTCTATCCAGATCAGCGAGAAAGAATCGGAAAGATAAGACGAGAGAATTCTAGAAGTAAAAGGGGAGCAGAATTGAAATGATTGAAGAATGAAGGTCGAGTCATCGGCATATGAGTGAATGGAGGTTTAGATGTGCAGGTGAGAAAGAATCATTAATGAAAGTAGGAATAGAAGTAGGAGATAAGACGAACCCTGAGGAACACACTATTGACAGAAAAGGATGAGAAGAAGTCGCCATCAAAACAACAGCCGAGTATTGAGCGATTTTGAAAGCAAACTAGACATAAGTAACGCAAGAGAAGGAGGAAACCCAAAGGAGGGTGAGCTTGAGAGCAGTGACGCGTGCCATACCCGGTCAAATGCTTTTGGATATGTCAAGCCCCACCACGCAAGTCTCTCCGTAGTTCCTAAGGGCGGGGAAAACCCATGAATCGGTTAAATAGGCACAAGTATATCACCAGTAAGATCCTCGAACCCGAAAGCCGTAGCTGTGCGATGCGGAAAAGAAGAGAATGAGTATTCCAGATGTCTATAGAAGTGAGAGTTGAGAAGGGTTTGAAAGATCTAGAATAGAAATACAGGTGAGGACTAAATAGGGCGATAGTTAGAAGGATCAGAGCGGCTTCCTTTTTTTCGGAATAGGTTTGGACATGTGCGTGCTTCCAACACTGAGGGATAGTTTTAAGTAAATGAGACATAGAGTAAATATAGGTTGACGAGGGAGGGGCTCAGCTCGGAAGCCACACTCCTCAAAACATCGGGGAGGAATGCCATCTCGGGCCCCCCGCCCTTCCTAACCGCTTCATTCAGATCTCAGGAGCCCATGCTACCCGATTCAGATGTAAACAGGCAAAGAACATAGGAACACTGAGAGGAGAAGGTGGAGGAGGAGATATCTGAGATAATCGTCCAGGGTGAGTTTAGAGAAAATAGCGAGGCCTGAAGAGATTGGCTTTTCAGTTGGAGAGTTAGCAACAGAGCCCTCAGAATAAATAAGTGGAGAAAGGCAGATTGCAGAAGTTGCTAGAGAAGTTTTAATAAATTTTAACAGAAAAAGGTTCGTCGTTAGGAAACAAGGAGTTAGCTGCCACTTCCGTTTTATGAAAGCCCGCTTTGCTCGGTCGAAAGAGTATCCCTGCAACGATGTTCTAGCTGAATGAAAATTTACGAGAGTGATAGGAGGAGAACGAGAATTTTTTCCACCCCCGATAAGCGCTGTCTCTGTCCTGAAGAGCACGAGAACAGGCGATCGAAACCATCGGATTATGAAGGAGAGAAAGATTTAGTCGAACGAAGGAATGACCTGCTATCCCGCCTGAACGATTACAGCCTCCCACCTTATGGCAGAAGCCGAAGCCGTCAATCAGAGGTCAAAGCAGTCATTTCAGGGATTTTTAGGGTAGAAGCGACGCAAAGTCCACCAATCAGCCCGATTAAAGTGTCAGAAATTAAGCTTATTGTAGGATGGAGTTGTTGGAGAGGAAAGTATTAAAAGTAAGAGATATAAGGTTGTGGTCAGATTACCAATATGGAGCGAAGGTAGTGTATTTTTAGAGAGAATGACTAGTAGTGAAACATAGGTCAGTGTGTCACGAATTGGTTAGGACGACCGGAAATGTGTGTCGGTTCTTTGAATTAGGTTGCCTCCAGATCGTTAAGAATGCTGAATAATCGAATTCCGTCCTTCGCTCCCCTACCTAAATCATATGAGTAGGATCACGCCAACCAATCAGTGTTCGTGTACCATGTGAAATCCCCTACAATAGCAGGTACCTCAGTATTCTGGATGAAGAAGATATAACAGTCAGTCCGTGAGAGTAAGTAAGCATATTCACCAAGAAAGAGTGAAAATCTGTTCTGTAAGGAGAACAGTTAGCAGAGCACAAAGATTATTGTAGTAGAAGGAAGAAGATTTTAAGCCACAAAACATCGAGTTAGGAGATTCGAGATTTCCGAGACGTGTTATCGAGGACAGTTAAAAAAAAAAATTTAAAAAGGGTTTTTTTTTTTAAACATAGGCACACACTCCACCTTCAGACGGAAATTAGAAATAAGTTATAGTTAAATACATTAAACGATTAGAGGGTGAATTTTAGCCATCTGAGGTCTCCAGATCAGGAGCAAACGGTAGGGTTAGGAGTTAGATTACAGATAATTCAACAGAGACGAAGTTAGATTTAAGCCGCGATGTTGGTAAAG
>JABUQX010055188.1:15000-17500 GCA_015478945.1 Trachelipus rathkii
GGCTACAAAAATGATATTCACTTCTGCGTAGTGAATATAAGCTCATATGAGATTGCGCAGCTTTTGTCTGGAGATGGTCTCTAAAAATAAATGTATGGGACTGCACCTGGAGGAAGATTTATGATTTAAACATCATATATTGCAGGTAATATCTTCAATTATCAAAACGCCTGGTTTATTTTAGATCCTGAGAGAATTCCTAAAACCGGACATGTTGACAAAAATTTATTTCTTGATCGTGTACCCTCGACTGAGTTTTCAGGTTCTGACATGGGGTTTGTTGAATACTACAGCAATAAGACCTTATAAAGTTTCCTTAATGTTTTACGAAATATATGTTAGTAAATCAACTGATTGAAGTGGGTCGAATACTCACAGCAATAAGACCTCTAAAAAAATTTCTTTGCTTTCGAGTATTGCGAAACATATGTTAGTTTAAATTTCCAGCATACTCGAGATATGTTTTATCATCTTAGAGTAATAACTAGAGAAGTAATTTATAGATTACAATTGTTGGATTGCATGCATATGTTTGCAAATGGTATAATAAACTTATTGATGGAATTATTAAGTGAGATTAAATAGTCACATTGCCATAACACCAGGAGGAACTTGATTTACCGTATTCCACCTCTAGAATAGGTATCAACAAGAGTTATTTGTACAAATGTCATAATCGAATAGTCTAGTGTTCCTGATTTAATATTGGGTTTGCACATTTATTTCATGTCTTAAAAAAAAGATTCACAAGCTGTGTTTATGTGAATGAAATATCTCATATTAAGTAAATTATCGTAAAATTACTTAGGTAATATTGATTTATTATAGTTTAAAGTCTCAAAGTTAGGTATTATAGCAGTATCAAATTACCTTTCGTGCGTTTGTCAGTATACACAAAGAGAGTCGCTTTGTAGGTCCCTACATGAGTCCAATATATATAGGCTTTGAGTTGCTCAATATCATATATATATATATATATATATATATATATATATATATATATATATATATATATATATATATATATATATATATATATATATATATATATATATATAATATATATATATATATAATAACAACTTAATAATAATATATATATATATATATATATATATATTTATATATATATATATCAATATATAACATTTCATATAAATATATATTTGAGTACGCGAGATTAACTATATAGGGAAACAAATGGTATTTTGATATTTGAGAGTTTAAAATATATGTTAAATTATTTCTAACATTTTTAAATAATAAAAACTTATATAAAGTCAAAGTCATTTATGGTATCTTTACTTTTATAACAAAGTTATTAGAACTACATATACGCGTTGATATGCAGTTTACTTAATAATATATATATGTATATATATATATATATATATATATATATATATATGTATATATAATATAATAATAATATACATATATAATAATATATATATAATAATATATATGTATATATATATATATATATATAATAATAATAATATGTAATAATAATAAATAATAATATATAATAATAATATAATATATATATAATAATAATAATAATAATAATAATAATAATAATATATATATATATATATGTATATATATATATATATATACATATATATATATATATATATATATATATATATATATATATATATATATATATCTATATTTTTATAACAAAGTTATTATATATATATATATATATATATATATATATTTATATAATATATTAGCTACATAAAAAAGCTGTAGCACTATAATATTTATAAAACTAACAATAAAAACGTATCTACGCTTATAAACTGATAGAAACTTCATTTAAAAATTTAACTCATCTTGTATTTACTTTTAGTAATTAAATATTTTTATAATATATATTGTAAATTATTTACAAATGTAGTTACTTTGGGAATTATTGTTGCACATGTGATTATTTAAAAGAACTTTTCATGGAAAATAAATCATATTTTTATAATTATTAATAAAAAAGCATAATTCTACGAAAATCAAATCTCTTTTTAATTATTTATTAATAGGAATTTTTAAAGAAAAGAAATTTGTTTATTTTTTAAGCTTAAACAAACAATTCTTTAAGAAGATTGATTCCGTTATAGAAAAAATACGTAACTATATATCTTCTTTTCTTTTTAGTATTTTTTTTAATACTCATTGTTGTGTAACATACTTTCTAAAGAATGAAGACTAATACACTCATTATTTTCAGCTTACTGCTTCTTATTTTTCTTTGGTTAAAATTTTTCATTGTTCACGAAGTATAATAAACAATTTGAAAAGAAAGAGATAAAACACACGTGTATTAATAAAATTATTTTAAAATTGCATATTATTATATAAGTGTGCAAGGAAACATGCCATTATATATATATATATATATATATATATATATATATATATATATATATATATATATATATATATATATATATATATATATATTTATATACTCCATAATATAATATATATATATATA
>JABUQX010055188.1:27500-30000 GCA_015478945.1 Trachelipus rathkii
TTTTTTGCTAGCTATTCTTGGAATGAATCTTGCTTTGACTCGGAGGACGCTTCGGTTGCCGCTGAAAAGCTAGCGGCCGTAGTCACCAAGGGAAAGGAGCAGGTTCATTCCATCTTCAACTTAATATTTTTCTACACAAAATCCATGGTTCGATGGAGCTTGTTCTCGCGCCATTGAGGAGAGAGACATTGCTTATCGAGCATTGACAAACTCTCACTCTCCTATCACTCTTACTAATTTCCATTCCGTTCGGAATCGTTGCAGGGATACTATTCGACAGGCTAAAGGCACTTTCACTAAAAGAAACTGCTCCAACCTGCTTGGTTCTTCTACTGATAAAAATTTCTGGCCTCTTACCAAGAACATCTTTAATAACTTTTGTAAATCTGTTTTTCCTCCTCTTATTTGCTCTGACGGATCTGTAGTCAACTCTCCTTCTGAAAAGTCTAATCTCTTTGGCCTCCTTTTTTAATCTAATTCTACCCTGGACGATTCTGGCATCCCTCTTCCTACTCCTTCTCTCCTACGTCTTTACCTGTGATTACTCATGATCGGGTGTATGAGATCCTGAGATCTATGAACGCATTGGAAGGCTAGAGACCCGGATGGCATTCCTCCCCTTGCTTTGAGGGAGTGTGCTTCTAAGCTGGCATTGTCATCGTTCAACTCACTCTCTACTTCTCAACAATAACTTTCCTCAGTGCTGGAAGCACGCATATGACCAGCAGATCCCGATAAAAGGTAGCTTCACTGATCCTTCAAACTATCGTTATATAGCTCTCTTTTGTATTCTATCTAAAATCTTTGAAGTTCTTCTTTACTCTCATTTCACCAGTCATCGCGGTCTGCATTTCCTTCTTTCAAGATCAACAGTATAGCTTTCAACGTTCGAGGTCAACTGGTGAGGATGCTCCTATCTAACGATTTATGGTTTTCTGCCTTTAGGGACTATGGGGAGTCTTGCGTGGTGGCGCTTGACATATTAAATCTTTTGATAGGTGTATGACACGCGTCACAGCCCTCTAATCTTTTGGGTCTCCTCCTTCTTTTATTTTCTGTTTTATCTATCGCTCTATATCAGCACTCGTTAATGGAGCGTCCTCTTTACCTCATATATTAATTGCGGTGTGACCCTCAGGATATGCTATCTTACACAACTTTATTCCCTGCTTTTCAGGCAGTCTCCTCAGTGGCATTTCGCTCTGTTCACTCTGCTGGTGATTCCAGCTACATTCTGCTGAACCGAATCGCTCCCTCTTTTTGTGTCAGGTTTCTTGATTCTTCAACAGATTCTATTCTTGCCGATCTGGATGGGATATCCCGGTTGGGTCACCACAACCTTGTAAAATTCAACTCTTTAAAAACTCAACTCATTTACATCTCTCTCTCTCTCTCAAATACTCCTTCCATCTTAAAGTTTTCTTCGACTACTATAACTTCTCACCTGTGAAAAACATAAAAATTCTTGGTCTTTACATAAACAACAAATTGTCTTGGAAACCTCATATTACAATGGTTGCTAAGGTGGCCTCAAAGAAGCTGGGAGTTCTTTTCTGTTCAGGTTGAGGGAATATTTTTCCTCGGCAAAAATACTCCAGTTATTGAATGGCTTTATTCGCCCTGCCCTTGTTTGAAGTACTGTTCTCACATTTGGGGGGGCTCCGATTCTACCCTTCTATTGGATATGGTTTAATCTAAAGCTAATATACTAATAAACACTGTCCCCTACTTTCAAGCTCCCTTGACCCTCATAATCTGTGACGTGACTTGGCGTACTATCTCTTTTCTATAGATACCACAACGGCAAAAGTTCGGGGGAGTTGACGTCTCGCATTCCATCACCCTTACGTTCTCCCCGTATCAAAAGGGGTGCCTTGCTCTCGCATAAATATTGCGCGAGTATTGAAAACCCCAGACATGTTCGTTGTGGTGCCTCTTTCTTTCCAGCTACTTCTGTTCTGTGAAACTCCCTGCATTCTTCTGTTTTTCCAACAATATTTAATCTTCCACAGTTTAAAGACCACATCTGAGGTCACCTGAAAGATCTGCGTTAGGCTTTGGCTTGGATGGGCTTTTAGGTTTTATTTTCTGTCCCCTCTATGAAAACTGCCCAGCGCGTGGGAGGTGGCAATCTGTATATATATATATATATATATAATAACCTTATATATATATATATATATATATATATATATATATATATATATATATAAATATATATAAACTTTATATATATATAATATATATATATATATATATATATATATATATATATATATATATATATATATATATATATATATATATATATATATATATATAAATATATATATATAATAATATATATATATATATATATAAAAAAAAATATATATATATATATATATATATATATATATATATATATATGTATGTATATAGTATATATATGTATACTATGTATATATATATAATAATTTACATATGAATATTTGTCTATATATATAAAAATAACAAATAA
>JABUQX010055188.1:35000-45008 GCA_015478945.1 Trachelipus rathkii
TATATATATCTCAACCTTACTATATATAACATACTGCCTATATATATATATATATATATATATATATATATATATATATAACAATAATATATATATATATATACTCTAGATCAAATAAGAAGATGAAACATAATTTTGGCGACATTTTATTATAATGGACATTTTCAGGTACTCCAAAAACGTCACTATCATCAACTTTTTCACAATTTGAATAAAATAATATGAATTTTACATAAAAAAATAAATAAAATAAACATTTAAAAACTGTAATACAATGAATGAGCACATATGTAAATTTAAAATAAATAAACAAAAAATATTATAGTTTGAGATAGGTTACATTCTTAGAAGTTATATATATATATATATATATATATATATATATATATATATATATATATGTATATTAATATGTAATATATATATAATATATAATAATAATAATAATATGTAATATAGAGTAATATATAATAATATAATAATAATAATATATAATAATAAAAAAATAATAATAATTAAAATAGCTATAATAATAATAATAATTATAATAGCTATAATAATAATAATAATAATAATATAATATTAATAATAATATATAATAATATAATATATATATTATATAATATATATAATAATAATAATAATAATATAATATATATATATAAATAATAATATATATATGTAATAATAATAATAATAATAATAATAATATATAATACTATATATAATATATAATAATATATATAATAATATAATAATAATATGTATAATAATAATAATAATAAATATATATATAATAATAATATATAATGTGTATAATAATAATATATGTATATATATATATAATAGCCAATATAATATAATATATGTAATATAATAATATATATATAGCCAATAATATAATAATAATAATAATAATAATATAATATATAGACATATATCATATATATATAATATAATATATATATATACATATATATATATATATATATATATATATATATATATATATAATATATATATGTAATAATAACAATAATATATATATAAATTAATATATATATATATATGTATGTATATATGTAATAATATAATAATAATAATATTCTATATATATAATAATAATAATATATATATATCTTATAATATGGAATTTACATATAACAGTAGGAATTAATATGTAATATATGTATAATATAATAATATATATATATATATAATATATAATATATATATATATGTAATATATATATATAACTATATATATATATATATATATGAAATTACATATATACATTGGAATTATTATATATATATATATATATATATATATATATATATATATATATATATATATATATATATATATATATATATATATATATATATATATATATATATATATATATACAACTACTATTCATTGAAATATAACTATTATTATTATTATTTTTATTTTTTTTATTATTATTATTATTATTATTATTATTTTATTATTATTGTGTGTGTGTGTGTGTGTATTATTATTATTATATGATTTTTATTATTATTATTATTATTATTATTATTATTTGTTCGTGCTTTTGTTATATTCATTACTATTTGAAACAAGAATTTAAAGCTGAGAGCAATAAAAACAAGGGCAACTCTAGGTCTTAAAGGTTTGAATCTTTGAAATTTCTTTTAAAGCTTTCAGACAGGTTTTCTAAAACCATTTCCTCTTCCTTATACATTAAAATGCGTATGTTTTCTTTCATTCTTTTCTTCCTTAATGGTCGAGTCGTGCAATTTAAAAGAACATAAATCATGGAAATAATATACAAAACGAAAATAAAGCACACAAGATTAAATTAGTTGGTAAATTCATGTTGTTATGCGTTTATAAACGCTCTTTCGTTCTTTTTAAGTGGTCACTGACATTCTGACTCCGGGGGAAAACAAATGTCTTCTTTAGAAAATTTAGGTAAGAAAATTTTTTAAGAAACTTAGTCTATGTTCAACGGAAGGAGTGCTATAAAAAAGAAAGAAAAAATTCTGAAAATAATTTTTAAATTTTCTTCGTTTAAATTCAAAAGAAAACATATCAAACTAATTTTAAAATATTAAATAATTCTAACGGCTATCTATTACAATAGTTTTTTATTAAAATTTAACATCCTTATTGTTTTATTTATGACTAATATTACGTTACATAAGATCTTTAAACAGCAGCTCTGATATTCCTGCCCAATTTTTTTAAGCAAAAATAAAACTAAAAAGCAAATAAAATTGTCAAAATTTTGTTCATATCTTCAATTAAAAGAAAACATAATAAATTTATATTTCCCTAATGCACTTTAGGTACAGCAGATACTTTATCCATAATTTTCTCCAATAAAAACCACTGTATTCTTAATTTTTCTTGTGAATTAACACATTACTTTTAAACATTAATTAAAATAACAAAATGGTAAGATTTTGAAAAAGATTATATTTACCAAATAATACCTAACATAAATATCAAAATTATAATCTTTTATACAAAAAGACAACTGCATATAATAAGATATTATTAATTTTTCATTGATAACGATAATCATCAATCAAATTTAAAACAACGAAACCAAATTAACATAGATAGATTTAGGAGAACCCTTAATTAACAAATGAATAACCTGATAATTCTTTCAATAAATATTTAAATAACTAAATAATTGAAAATAAAGAAGATAAATGTAATATTATTAAAGCCATTTATTTTTATTCTCCTATGACAAATGTAAGATTATACATTTTATCGTTTTCTTATGATAATATTATTGCTTCGATGTTCTTTGTCCCATTGTTTGTGTGTGTCTATCTATTTATGCATGGAGAATGAATTCCTTAAGCGGTAACTCTTTGCAATGATAGACGATAATTTACATTATTTGTTTGGCTTCATTTAAGTATCAACAAACTCGACCTGGCTTTTCTCTTCAATTCAAAATAATGTTTTGTGAGGATAAAGGCGTATTATCATAATAAATATTACACAATCTGTTTTATATATATATATATATATATATATATATATATATATATATATAATATAATATAACATATATATAAATATATATATATAATAATAATAATAACCTGTATATATATATATATATATATATATATATTTTTATATATATATAATAATAAGACATAAATAAAAAAATTTTATATATATAAATATTACAACCTTATATATATATATATATATATATATATATATATATATATTATAACTGATATATATATATATATATTTTTATCGGTCCAACCCTGTCTCTGTTTCGTTTTATTTTAAAGACTTGCAAATAAGGCAGGAGAGGAAGGACAAACAAAGTATTTTCTAAATATATTAAACATAGTTACAAAAAATAAGCAATCTTTATTTTTAACCTAAAAAACTTTTAAATGCTAACAATTTCAATATTTACATACGTAAGGACATTAAATAACTCAAGCAAACCAGTATACGAAAAGCGAGGTCCAACACAGCGATAATTCATCTATTTCGTCGGAGGCACATCATCGAGACTGAAGATACAATGTCAGTTTTCATCAGGGCAATTTCTCATTCGGAAAAATTAGACTCAAAAGAAAATAAGTAATTATTAACAATTATGTTTACCAAATAGAGTTATATCTTAGGGTTCACAAGTAATTTTATGTTTTGCTGTCAATTACACTGATAACTTTTTAAATGCAGGCCGCTGCCAAACACTATTAAGGAATCAATACACAATTAATAAAATAGCTAAGGTCACTTTTCAATAATAAATTTACACTTGCTAAATAGTTTAACCTATCTTGCTTTTAATGTCTGAAGACAAACAATGTTCAAAAACCAAGTAGTAATGCAAGTGTTTAATTAAATAAAGTTTATCACTTTAAACGAACAATGAGTTCAAAGAATAGTAAAACAATGGCTTACAAATTAATACACAATCTGTTGTCATGTTAAATACTCACAGTCATTTGGAAGGCAATCGATCACAAGTAATAAATTCGGAGAGTTATTTTCCTCTGTTTAAGCAGGATCCTTATTCGTTCAAATTTAGGAAGTAACCTATTACTTCGTAGCAATTAACGATCATCAATGAATCATGATCCCCATATCAGGCTCCAAGTTCAATCGGGCTCCACGTCCAGTCTAACTCCAATTTAGCCGAGTCCGGCTCCCAATTAGTCCCGTTCATCAGCAGAGATATTCTTCCTCTTCTTGCATGTGACTATTTCCCTGTTTTCACACCTTAATCTCCTTACTCCTTCTCCTTATTCCTTTCTACATCCTTCTCCGTGAGATCGTATGGACAATCTGAACTTCTTGATAAATTTTCACTCTATCTATAACTATTTTCTTGTTGGTTGTTTAAATCACGCCAACATATCTCCCATTCCAAGTTTGGAATACCAAACTTACAAAGAACGCAAATCCACCCCTCAAAAAAATAAAATCCAAACTTACCATAACCTTACCCATTCCGAGACTCATACTTACTACTCCCATTCTTCCTCATTATGAGGTTCCGCCATCTCCCACATTTCTTACCCACATACCTTTTAATGATAATAAATAATATATAATATATGTAATAACTATATATATATATATATATATATATATATATACTATCTTTATATATATATATGAAATAATATATATATGTATTAATATATAACATATATATATATAATATATATAATAATAATAATAACATATATATATATATATATATATATACCATCTTCTATATTATTATTATTATTATTATTATTATTATTATTATTATTATTGATTATTGTGTGTGTGTGTGTGTGTATTATTATTATTATTATTATTTTATTATTATTATTATTATTATTATTATTATTATGTTTATTATTATTATTTGATATTATTATTATTATTATTATTATTATTATTCATTATTATTATTATTATTATTATTATTTTTATTATTATTATTGTGTATTATATTATTATTATTGTATTAATATTAATATTGTATGTATTATTATTATTATTATTATTATTATTATTATTATTTACGTTTATTACTATTGTTATATTCCTTACTATTTGAAACAAGAATTTAAAAATTGGGCAATAACAACAAAAGGGCAACTCGAGGCCTTAAAGTTGGAATCTTTGAAGTTTTTTTTAAAGCTTTCCAGACAAGGTTTTCTAAACCATTCTCCTTCCTAATACGTTAAAAGATACGTATGTTTTCTTTCATTCTTTTCTTCTATAATGGTCAGTGTTTGCGTTCCAAAGAGCTTTAAATCATGAAATAATAAAGGTGCGAAAATAAAAGCACGAGAATAGTGGTGTGATGAAATTCATGTTGTTTATGCGTTTATTAACGCTCTTTCTGTTTTTCTTTTTAAGTGGTCTGACATTTCTGACTCAGGGGAAAACAGATATTTCTTTCTTCAAAAGGAAAATTTAGGTAAGGAAAAATTTTGTAAGAGAAACTTAGATATATGTTCAACCGAAGGGTATGTATAAAAAAAAGAAAGAAAAATTCTGAAAATAATTTTAGAGTATATGATTAAAATTCAAAAGAAAAAACATCGTCGAAACTATTTTAGAAATATTAAATAGATTCTAACGGCTATCTGTTTCCAATAGTTTTTTATTCAAATTATATCTTTTGTTTATTTATGGCTAATATTACGTCACTTAAGATCTTTAAACAGAATCACAAAATATTCATGCTTAATTAAAAGAAAAGACAAAGAAAAACAAAAACAAATGAAACTTATTGAAATTTTATTTCCATAGCCTCTTTGAATTAAAAGAAAACATATTACAAAATATGTATTTTCCTATTACTTTGAGTGCAGTGATCTTTACATCATTTTATAATAAAAAACACTGTGTTGCTAATCTCGCTTATTATCTCATTCAGTTCAGCCATTGCTTACTGTACGGACAAACCTGGTAAGATTTTTGAAAAAAAGGATTATCATTTAACAACTTTTATGTACAGACGTAAATATCAAAATTATAATTTTTTTTTTTATACAAAAGAAGACAACTGCATATAATAAGATATTATGTAAATTTTCAGTGTTGATATGAGTAATACTTTGAAATAAATTTAAAACAAAGGAAACCAAATTAACATACATAGATTTAGAACCCTTAATTAACAAATGAACCAACTGATATTCCCGCAATAAATATTTAATAGCAATAGGGAAAAATAAGAATATAAATGTTATATTACTAAAGAATTGCTTTCATTTCTCTACTGACAAATGTAAGCTTATACATTTTATCAGTTTTCTTAGCAGATAATGTTAGCTTCAGTGTTTCTATAATCTATTAATTTGTGTGTGTCTCTATTTATGCATGGAGAATGAATTCCTTAAGCAGTGACTCTTTGCAGTGGACGATAAATTTACACATTATTTGTTTGCTTCATTTAAGTATCAACAACTCGACCTGGCTTTCTCTTAGAGTGAAATGGTGTTTTGTAAGGATAAAGATTTTACCTGAGAATGTTTATTACTTTGTAATAATATATATATTAATATATAATAATATATATATATAATATATATATATATATATATATATATATATACATAATAATATATATATATATGCGTGAAATAATATGTAATAATAATAATAATACATATATCATAACAATAATAATAATAATAATAATAATAATAATATATATAATAATAATATAATAATATATAATAATATATATATGTATATATATATTATATATGTAATAATAATATATATATAATAATAATAATAATAATAATAATAATAATAATATAATAATAATATTAATAATAATAATAATATATATATATATATATATATATATATATAACATAATATATATATATATGTATATAATAATAATAATAATAATAATAATAATAATAATATATACATATATATAATAATAATAATAATAATATATATATTTATATATAATAATAATAATAATATATGTAATATATATATAATAATAATAATAATAATAATAATATATATATATATATATATATATATGTTTATAATAATATAATAATAATAATAATATATGTATCATATATATATATATATATATGTGTAATATATATAATAATAATATAATAATAATAATAATAACAACAATAATATTAATAAGAATATAATATATACGTATGTACATATGTAATATGTAATAATAATAACATAATAATATAATAATAATAATATAAATATATGTATAATAATAATAATATAATAATAATAATAATAATAATAATAATAATAATAAATTATATCTATACGGTAATATATATATATAATAATAATAATATATATAATATATATATATATATAGCATAATAATATATATAATAATATAATAATATAATAATAATATATGTGTAATAATAATATAACAATAATATATGTAATAATAATAATAATAATAATAATAATAATAATATGTAATAATAACAATATATAATATATATGTATATATACCTATGTATAATATGTATATATATATAATATGTATAATAATAATAATAATAATAATAATATATATATCATGCATATCAATATATATATAATAATAATAATAATAATAATGTGATAATATTTATATATATACGTAATATAAATAATAATATATGTAATAATAATAATAATATATAATAATATATATATATATAATATAACATAATATAACATATATATATATAATATATATATCAAATATAAATAAATATATATATATAATAAAATATATATATTATATAATACTAATAATATAATAATAATATATTAATATAATAATATGTAATAATAATATAATATAATATAATATATATATAATATATATCATATATATATATATCTTTAATAATAATAATATATATGTACCATGAGTGTACTCTTATCAGGTTGATGTTGATTATTCATTCTTATTATTATTAATATTATTATTATTATTATTATTATTATTATTATTATTATTATTATTATTGTTATTATATTATTATTATTATTATTATTATTATTATTATTATTATTATTATTATTATATTATTAGTATCACTATTATTATCAATTATTATTATTATTATTATTATTATTATTATTATTATTATTATTATTATTATTATTATTATTATTTGTCGGTGCCGCTGTTATATTGACTACCATTTGAAACAAGAATTCATAAATCTCAGCTCTAAAAACAAGGGCCACCCGAGGCCATAAACTTTGAAATCTTGAGAATTTCTTTGAAAGTTTTTAGGCAAGGTTACCTAAAACCTTTCCTCTTCCTAATACGTTAAAAGATACTATGTTCTCTTTCATTTCTTTATTCCTTATTGTAAAAGAGGCTCAGTTTTGGAATCAAGGAAAATAATATATATAAGAAGCTAAAATGAAAACACAAAATAAGAATAAATTAGTTTTAAAATTCATGTTGTTATGCTTTTATAAAACGCCCTTTCGTTTTTTTATTTATTAGCTTTGTGAGTGGGCTGACATTCTAACTAGGAGAAAATGAATAGTTCTCTTCAAAGAAGAAAAATTTTGGGAAGAATTATTTCAAAGAGGTTTGAAATCTATCACAGTAGGTGAAAATCATATCAGAAAGAAATGAGAAAAATGTTTTATAAAATTTTTTTTTTATACATGTTAAACTTCATTTTCTCTATATAAATTAAAACACAAAAAATAAATTTGAAATAAAAATTATATTAAAATATATAAAATCACATTAAAAATGTTTTCCTATACTACATTTCTCTGTTCTATGAAGTTATTCATTTCTAGTAACACGTTTATAAGTGTACCTTGCAACAGTTTTGAAGTATTTAATTTCATGCTGTGGTCTTTACTCCAATTCATAACACATTTTTATCTATGGAGCCGAACAACTAAAGCTAATAAAATTGTTATTATTTTATTTTATTTATTAAAAGAAATCCGTCTTAATTATTATTTTTAATTTTTATATGCCTTACTACAATTTTTCTTTATTATTCAAACCATCTATATTTTGGCACTAAGAATGGCCCCAACTTGATACCTTTAAAATTAAGTAAATTATCAATAATTAAACTTGGAAATTAATACAGATAAATAATAATACCAGGCATGTACTTCAAAAACTACAACCTTATAATACCTAAAAAAATATTTGAAACTAAAATAGGATTGATATTTGGAAACTAAAATAAAAGGACTGAAATTGAAAGTTAGAATTGAAAACAAAGATAAACGGAAAGCTATTTACCACATATTTAGCTTGATAAATCTTAATAACATATAAACAACTCTAAATATTAGAAATTACAGAAAATAAAATGATATATTATTGAATTCTCTGTACGAATATAACAAATAGTGATTGTTTTCATAACGATTATATTTGTCACTTCAATATAATTTGTCTTTTGTTTATATATATATATATATATATATATATATATATATATATATATATATATATATATATATATATATATATAATATATATATATATATATATATATATTTTGTTTATATATCTATATATATATATATATATACACGAATTTATAAATTGAAGCAACAAAGAAGGGAAACCCAAGGCCATAAACTTTGAATCCTTGGAAGTTTCTTTCAAAGTTTTAGGAAAAGGGTTTCCTAAAATCATTTCCTCTTCCTAATACGTTAAAAAGATACGTATGTCTCTTTTTCATTCTTTTTCTTCCTTAATGTTTGAGTCGTGCTAATTTAAGGCATAAATCAAAAATAATATAAGGCGCAGAATAGCACACACTAAGAATATATTAGTTTGCAAATTCATGTTTGTTATGCTTTTATAAGCTTGCTCTTTTCGTTTTCTTTTTATAAACAGTGTAAGTGGGCTGACATTTGACTGACTCGGGGAAAACAAATATTTTTCTTCAAAAAGAAATATTAAAGAGAAGAAGAAAATTTTTCAGAGTTTTTAATATATGTGCAGG
>JABUQX010055189.1:0-2500 GCA_015478945.1 Trachelipus rathkii
CCTACGGGATATGAAAAACGTCCCCCCCTCTGTCCCGTCGGCTCGAGCCCCTAATTTTTTTTATTTTTTTTATTACTTTCTTTTTACATTTTTGGAATAAGCTTTACACGCTGATTCAAATATGTAATTGGTTTTTCTGGTAAGTGTCGTAATTTCGAGATATTTCATTTATGAAAAAATTTATTTATTTATATTTTTTTTTTTTTTTTTTTACATTTTTGTTATAAGCTTACACGCCGATTTCAAAATGTAATTGAGGTTTTTCTGTAGGTTGTCGTAACTTTTCGAAGATATTTCATGTTTTTTAAGTTTTTGAAATAAAGTGATTTTTAAATAACTATTTTAAATATTTCGAACTTTTGAATATGTCATTTCACCCCTGAAATTCATTGTTAGTATCATAACTAGCAATATGTTAAAAAAAAAAACACAAAAAAAAATCAACTGACGGAGTCGTAAAACATAATTATTATTTTTAATACTATATTATATAGTACTATATCTTATATTATATATTATATATATATATATATTATATATATATATAATTATAGTATATATTATATCTTATATATATATATATTATATGATATATATAATATATATATATATAATATATATATATAAAGGTGGGCACCGTTAATGAGAAAGTAACGTCGTTAATTCTCTAATCGGTAACAAAAAAAATTAACGCGTTTAAATCATTAAAGCGTTTATCGGTAAAGAATGAAGCGGAAAGTTAACTTTAATCGTTAACGTTAACCGTCTTCAATTTTTTTCTTTTTTTTTTTTTTTACAGTTATCACACGCTCACGGGCAGAGCCCTATCAAGGAGGGGGGGGATGTTGCAAGCCAAAATTTCATATCCCCTAGCGTAAATTACGCAGATTAACATAGACGCAGGGTTTAAAGTGAGGGAGAATTAAAATTCAGCAGGAAAAACACAGAGATGAAGAGAGTTCCACAGAACACGTGGTGGAAGAAAAAGGAAACACCGCAGGCAAACTAGCCGGAAGTCACCAAATTCTGCACAGAAAATCGTGCGAGATACAGCACCCTTGTAGCTACTAGGGCGTCGTAAGGTAGGTGGTACCGCGAAGTTGGTAAGTTCCCGAACACCTATGGTGCGATACCTATAAAAAGAGATAAAGCACCAACATCGCGCCGCAAAGATAAGGTTAGTGAACTTGAAGTACATAACAGATTGTATAAGGCCTTTTGCTTTTGACTCGACCTGTCCAAAAGCCGGGATGAAACCAGAGCTCCCCCAGATATGAGAACAGTACTCTATTCAAGGCCGGATGATAGCTGGAGTAAATGAGAAGAGGAAAAAAAGTCTCGCAGTCTTAAACGAATCAGTTCTTTTGAGGCCGCCCTAGCAACCGTGTTGATGTGAGGTTTCCAAGACATATTTTTTTATGTTAGGCCAAGGATGTTTATATTGTCAACGAGAGAGACGAAAGACCGTCAAAAGAGATAGGAAGTTAAGAAGGTATTTAGAGAGGGAGATTTGTAGGTGTTTGGGTTTTTTAAAAGAATTGAATTTCACAAAGTTTGAGAGACCCACCCGCAAATTTAATCTAGCAGCGAGAATAATCGAAGATTAAAGTACGAAAGCCAATTCTAGATAGTAAAAGATGGAGACCGAATTTGAATGAGTTGAAGAGATTGAAGGGTCGAGTCATCGGCCATGTGAGTGGACTGGATAGAGTTAGATGTACAGGTGAGAAGATCATTAATGAAAAGTAGTAATAAAGTAGGAGATTGAGGACGAAACTGAGGAACACCACTATGACAGAAAAAGAAGAAGCGATGTTCAGCGACTTGAAAGGAAAGCTAGACATTAAGTAGCAAAGAGAAGAGGAAAGGAGGGGGAGGCTGGAGAGGCAATTGATGCGTGCCTATACCCGGTCAAATGCTTTGGAGTTTTGTCAAGCGCCACTACGCAAGTCTTGCCAGTAGTTCTAAGAGCGGAAAACCTTAAATCAGTTAAATAGGAAAGACATCGCCAGTAGACTTTGAACACCAAAAAGCCCGTACTATAGCGATCGGAAAGAAAGAGAATGAGATTCCAGTGGTTCTAAGAAGTGAGAGTTGAGAGGGTTTCAAAGATCTTAGATAGAATAAAGTGAGAGCTATAGCGATAGTTAGAAGGGATCAGAGAGGCTTCCTTTTTTCGGAATCGGATGGAGCATGTGCGTGTTCCAACACTGAGGGAAAATGCTAGTATTAAGACATAGAGAATATAGTTGAACGAGGGTGGTGTCAGAACGTAAGCACATTGCGCTCAAAACTCGTTTTTTTTACCAACCCTATGTTACATTTACTAAAGCTGGATTAATAACGAGTAGAATATAAACACATTTTGGGCCATTGAGAGGAGCGTTTAGACGAAATTAAAAAAAAAAAAGTTTATCTCTTTTCGAAATCGAATCTAATACAATTTAAATCTGATAGAAAATATTTATAATCGCGTAAATTAAGTTATCGCGTTAACGGA
>JABUQX010055189.1:5000-15000 GCA_015478945.1 Trachelipus rathkii
TATATATATATACATATATATAACTATATATATATGCCCGTGAGCGGTGGTGATAATTGTAAAAAAATATACAGTATATATATATTATATATAATATAATATATATATATATAATATATATATATATATAAGCATAATATATATAATATATATATATATAAAAATATATATATATATATAATATACTATATATATATATATATATATAATACTATATATATATATTATGATATATAATATATATATATATTATATATATAATATATATATTATATATATACAAGGTGCGGCAGAACCAATTGAGTGTTAACGTCGTTATTTTTTAATCGTTAACAAAAAAAATTAACGCGTTAATCATTAAAGCGTTTAATCGGTAAGAATGTTGTATAGCGGAAGTTAACGTAATCGTTTACGTTAACACGTGCTTCAATATGTAGGAAATAGTAATAATTATGTTAATTTTCTTCCATTATAATATCCCTACCGAATATTAATAAATGATATTAGCTTATCAGGCAAAATATTTAGGCTTGACGCTATAAGCAGATACTTTTCCGCTTGCCAAAGAATACTTCCAAAGCTTAATTTTTACAATAATATACTACACGGGTGTCCGTAAAAGAATGTCCAGTTCAATGCTTTATTATAACAGCATAATATACTAATATCTTGACGCAATATCACACAGTCAAAGTGAAGAGTAAGTGTGCATAGTTTGAATTATGCACATGCGCACAGAACGAGTATCCTGATAGTCGACAATTCACGCGCATTGCGCGCGTTCAGATGTAGTCAGTTCTCTAGTGCAGTGACGCCACATACTGACAATGTCGAGTCCTGAGCGTAAAGCTTTCTTTGTTCTACAATTTGCCAAGTGTGAATCTTGTAATTACGGCTCAACGTGCGTATCGTTTACGTTTCCAATGTGATCTTCCATGTGGAAAAACTTATCGCCGATGGTATAGGCAATTTGCAAATAATGGGATGTCTTTGTAAAGGCAAAAGTACAGGACGCCAAAGTGGACTGTACATAATGTGGACCGTATCAGGGCCTCGTTCTTTCATAGTCCTAAGAAATCCCTTCGGAGAGCAAGTCACGAACTGCAGGTGCAAAAAACGACGGTGTGGAAGGTGTTAAGGAAACGTTTAACACGTGCGTGCATACCGGTTGCAGTTTGTACATGCTTTAAAGCCGACGACTATTCTCTACGGTTTACCTTTGCTTGTGCAGTGTTAGGTCGAGACGATGCCTTTAGATCGTGTAGTGTTTAGCGATGAGTTCACCTTTCATCTCAGGGGTAAGGTGGATGCCCATAATGTGTCGTATCTTGAGTTTGAAAAATCCGGCATGAAACTTGTTAGAACACGAACGTGTCCCAAAAGGTTAACTGTTTCTGCGCCTATCCCGACGCCAGTCTAGGAACCTTGCTTTTTTGCAAGAAGCCAAACCGTAACAGGGGTCGCCTTATCTCGATATGTTACAAACAAGCTCTTTACATTTAATTTTTAAGGATGAAGCGTAAACTTTATAGGCAGCAAGATAAACGCCTCCACATTGGCAGTCACATAGTGCGAGCGTGGGTTTGAACGACGTACTACCAGATCGTTGAATTGGTTGTAATGGTCCAGACGACAGAGCTCTATATATCTGGCCCCTCCGGTCCCCGGCCTTAACGCCATTGCGATTTGCTTCCTATTGGGGCTGCAATGATATGCAGAGTTGAAACGCAGAATTGAACACGCCGTTGCGTTCATTACGCCGGATCTGTTAACCAATGTTGGAGGAATTGGAATTATCGGCTGAGTGTGCCACCTATAACGAAGGAGCCACATATGAACAATGTTAGGAAAACTTTGTTCACATGACCTTCACTTTTAGGTGTATGATAATGCTAGTATGATATTGTATATTCTCTGTTAGTAAATAAAGCATGAAAAACTGGACCATTCTTTACGGACCACCGAGTAGATATATTATTTGTAAAAATAAATAGGATATGCCAACTAGAATTTTAATACAAATATGATATATTTTTTTTACTTAAATTAACAACGCTTATGAGCGATTTTATTATTTTTCACTCGTCGCAAAAAGAAGCATGTTCCAAGTAAACTAGCGAAAGAAGTTAATGACTCATGAACGGGCACAGTCACTATCTCTTTTTTTTCTCAGCGAAGATCAAATAAGAAATGAGAATAACAGCAAAGTAAACGTCAAACATTTTTAAAACGGGATAAGTAAACACGTGGTAAGAATAAACACATTTTGAGCCATGAGATTAGCGTTTAGGAAATTTTGGAAAAAAAGTTTGTTATCGAAATCAATCTAATACAATTTAAAATCTGATAAGAAAAAATTTTATAAACTCGTAAATCAAGGTAACGGTTAACGGATGTATGGAAAATTTTTTAACTCGTATAATAGTCCCGTTCACGTCTTGGCGAAAATTAACGAAAGACGTTAAAGTTAACAAAAAATTTAACGAGTTAATTAACGACGGATTAACGCTTTAACGCTTTAATGCCCACCTTTTGTTTTATATTATTATATATAATATATATTATATATATTATTAATCTATATATATATATATATATATATATATATATATATATATATATATATATATTAATATATATATATATAGATATATACTATATAATAATATATATATATATATGTTGTGTGTGTGTGTCATTATAGTTAACGGTGATATATATATATTATATACGTATATATATATATATATATTATATTATATATATAATAATATAATATATATATATATTATAATATATCTATATATATATATATATAATACTATATTAATATATATAATTATACAAAGGTGGGCACGTAATGAGAAAGTTAACGTCGTTAATTCTTAATCGTTAACAAAAAAAAATTAACTGCGTGAAAATCATTAAAGCGTTTATTGGTAAAGAATGTAGCGGAAGTTAACGTTAAATAGTTAACGTTAACCGTTTCATTTTTTTTTTTTACAGTTATCACCACCACTCTACTGCGGGCAGAGCCCTATTCAAGCCCAGGGGTTGTTGCACGCCAAAATTTCATTCGCTAGCGCAAATTACGCAGATAAACATAGACGCAGGCTTTAAAGTAGGAGATTTAAACTTCAGCAAACACAGAAGATGGGAGAGAGTTCCACAGAACAGTGGTTGAAAGGAGAAAAGGAAACACCGCAGCAACTAGCCCTGGCAGTCACCTAAATATCTCACACAAAACTCGGTGCGCAATTCACAGGCACCCCTTTGTTAGTATAGGGCGTCGTAAAGAGGTTGAGTACGCGAACGTGGTAATATCTCTCGAAACACCTGCCGCTGCGATACCAATAGAAGAGAGATAAAGGCACCAAATCGCTCGCCGCAAAGATAGAGATTCAAGTGAACTGGAAAGTACATAACAGGTTATAAGCCTATTTGGCTTTTGAACGCGACCCCTGTCAAAACCGGGTGAACCAGAGCCCCCAGATATGAGAACAGTACTCTATTCAGGGCGGATGAGACCTTGTATAGTGGAGTAACATGAGAAGGAGGAAAAAAAAGTTCTCGACAGTCTAACAAGAACTCCCAGTTTCTTGAGGCCCCCAAGCAACCGTTGTGATGTGAGGATTTCAAGACATTTTTTTATATGTTAAGGCCAAGGATGTTATTATTGTCAACAGGAGAGACGAAAAAACCGTCGAAAGAGATAGGAAAGTTAGAAGGCATTTTAGAGAGGGAGATTTGAAGAAGTTGAGTTTTTAAAGAATTGAATTTCAACAAGGTTGACGACCCACCCGCAAATTCTATCTAGCAGCGAGAATGGAATCGAAAAGATTAAGACGAGAGGCAATTTAGAAGTAAAAGATGAGAGAATTGAATGAAGTTGAAGAAGGAGGCGTCGAGTCATCGGATGTGAGTGATAGATTAGATGTGCAGGTGAGAATCATTGTTGAAAAGTAGGAATAAAGTAGGAGATTGAGACGGAAACCTTGAGGAGGAACAAATTCACTATTTGACAGAAAACAGAAGAAGACAGTCGCTCCATCAACCATACCCGATGTTTAGCGACTGAAAGGGAAAGCTAGACATAGTAAGCAAGAGGAGAGAAAGAAAGGGGACTTGGATACGCAAGGATGACGTGCCATACCCCGGTCAAGATGCTTTGGAGTATGTCAAAGCGCACTACGCAAAGTCTGCCAGTCTAGTTCCTAGAGCGGAACCATAAATCGGTTTAAATTAGAGTATATTGCCAGTAGATTTGGAAACACAAAAGCCGGCGTACAGCGATCGGAAGAAGAGAATGAGATTTTCCAGATAGTCTAGAAGTGAGAGTGAAAGGGTTTCAAAGATCGTTAGATAGAATAACAAGTGAGGAGCTATAGGGCGATATTAGAAGGATCAGAGCGGCCTTCCTTTTTTTCGGAATAGATTGGACATGTGCGCGCTTCCAACACTGCGGGAAAGTGCTAGTATTAAGACATAGGATATAGTTGAACGAGGGGTGGTGTCAGCACCGTAGGCACATTCCTAAAAACTCGGGATTTTTCGCAACCCTGTGTTAAACATTTACATAAACTGGATAATAACCAGAGTAAATATAAACAATTTTGAGCCATTGAGAGAGAGCGTTTTAGAAATTTTGAAAAAAGTTTATCTTTTATCGAAATCGAATCTAATACAATTTAAAATCTGATAAGAAATATTTTATTAACTCGTAAATTAAGTTAACGGTTAACGGATGAAGGGGAAAATTTAACTCGTTAATAGACCGTTAATTTTTTTTCGAAATTAACGAAAACTTAAAAGTTAACGAAAAATTTAACGGAGTTAATTAACGATTAACGCTTTAAACGCGTAATGCCCACCTTTGCTATAATAATAATATATATATATATATATATATATATATATATATATATCTATACATATTATACTATATATATATATATATATTAATATATATATTATATATATATATATATATTATATATATTTTATATAATATATATATATTTATATATATATATATATATATATATATATATTATATATATATATATATATATACTATATATATATATATATACTGTTGGTGGGGAGTTTTAAATATAATCTGGATATTTTTAAGAGGAATATAATGATAATAAAAGAAAACTGAATGAATATTTTTGACTTTTGCAGTAATCAGGCCGTGCATCTGTCTCGAGCGCCACAATCATTAGTCAGAGGTCATTTCCCATTTTTGTAGGAAAACACACAATCGCGCGCGCACACACACACAACAATATAATATATTAATATTATATATATATCTATATATAAATAATAATATATATATATATATTATATATATATATATATATACTATATATATATATATATATATATATATATATAATATATATATATATACAGGTATATATAGAATATATATACTATATATATATATATATATATATATATATATATTATTATATATATATAATATTATATATATATATATATATATATTATTATACTATTATTTATATATTAATATATATATATACTAATATATATATATATATATATATATCTATACTATAAATCTAACGTTTATCTATACTCCTAAAATCAGGAACCAAAATATATAAAGAAACATACAAGAATAAATAAAACTTAATATGTTTATTTATCTATATAAATAAATAATATATATATATATATATTATATATATATATATATTATATATATATATATATATATAATATATATTATATATCATATATATATATATATTATATATATTATATATATATAGTTATATATATATACTCATTCTGTCACAAAAGTAAAGTTTATGATATCCCATGAACGACTGAGTAATGTAGCTCCTCCATGACATATACGAGTGGCTAGCTGTACGTAGTGTAAATATACATACAGTTTTAAACCAGATTAATAAATCAGTCTTGCACTACTGTTTATGTATTGGGCGTGTGTTCTAACTCAGTTACGTTTTTGCCTATAGGTTTTTGTGTATGGGCTTGTTTTATATCCTCGTTACGTTTTTTGCAATATAGGTAAATATTGAACAGCTGTACTCTATAAAATCTGTATTGTGAAAAAACGTTAACAAGTCTAGCCACTGAACATTGCTTCTTTAACGAAGCTTTGATGAGGATGCGCATCTATCGAGAACTTATGGGTTTTTTAAGTGGCACAAAGCTTTCAAAGAGGCCGAGAAAATGTTGAAGACTATCCTCGTTGTGGAAGAACAACTCGTAACAAAACGATGAAAATGTGAAGTTGTTAGAGCTGTATGGAGAAGAAGAGACCACCGGTTCAGTGTCAGAGTGATTGCAGAAGAAACTGGTTTGGATAAAAATGCAGTTCATAGAATTTTAACGAGCTATTTGCACATGCGAAAAATTTGTGCAAAACTAGTGCCGAAAGACTTGTCTGTGGAGCAGAAAGTGAACAGGGTCAAAATTTACTTGAAAGACTCAAAATGGAGAAGAAATGAGACAGAAGATCATGCCAAAAATATGCTCTGGGAGCAGTATAAAGAACAAAAAACAAAAGTGCACAAACTTATAACACAAGAAATAACAACATATGAGAAAAAACTAACAGATGAAATAAAATCTGATAAAAACAACAAATTATGGGAGAATATAAAGAAACTTAAGGGAGCAGATAGAACCATGAAAGAGACTAAACTTCATTATGAAAATGGTAAACTAATACCAAAGGAGGAAATAGGAAAAGAATTAACTGGATTTTGGGAAACCATATACTGCAAACATGAAAACCGAATTGCAGAAGAATGGAACGATAACTCGAAAGAGGAATATAAAAGACTTAACGAGCAAAGATACCAACGAATACAAAGTGGAGTACACCAATTTCCAGTACAATTGAGAGAACATATGGACATGGCAATAACAGTAAAAAACTCCATAACACCCATGAACAAACCACTCATAACCACCGATAAAGTCAGAAGGTGCTTACAAAAGCTAAAAGGGAAGAAGGCACCAGGGCCAGATGGTCTAAAGCCAGAACTATATAAGGTATTAATCAGAAGTGAACAATGTATACAGGTTCTCACAAACTGTTTCAATAAAGAACTAACAAAGGAACATAAACCGACATTATGGAAATCATCTATAACAAGTATGATAGAAAAAAAGAGGAATCCAACTGTAAAAGATTTAAGACCTATCGCATTAACTGATACATCCTACAAACAATTTATGACATTAATTAAAAATGAAATTGAAGAACACATTAAAATATGTGATGAAATAAAGGAAAATCAATCAGGATTTACAGAAGGTGCAAGAATTGAGGATAATCTTTTTATTTTGCAATACTGCGTGGAAGAATCATACAGAAGACACCTACCATTAATTGTAGTCTCTATAGATTTCAAAAAGGCTTTTGACTCAGTAAGTAGGGAATCACTGATAAGAGTTCTAAAAGAGTACAAGGTTCACCATGAAATAATAAGCGCCATTGCACAAGTATATACAGATGACAAAACCTACATTAAGTTGGGAAATGAAATAGAAAATGTGGAGATAGAAGTTACTAGCGGAATAAAGCAAGGGTGCACAGGATCTACTACATTATTCAAACTTGTTACTTACAAAATAATTAAGGAACTGGAGAAAGAAAAGGGATTCAACAATGGTTCCATAAAAATAAACAGTCTATTCTTTGCTGATGATGGCCTGATCTTAGCAGAAAATGTAAACGATGCAGCTGCAAATATTAGGACATTACTACAGATAAGTGGGGAATGTGGTCTAGAAATAAACAAAGAGAAAAGCAATGTACTGATTTTTAACATGGAACAACCACCAACGGAGATTGAAGGTATCAAAGTGGTGGACAAAATAAAATACCTAGGCTTATATATAAACAATGAAAAAAACATGTTTAAAACTCAGAAGCTGCATCTCATAAATAAGGCCCACACCTTGGCTAGCCAAACAGGTTCAGTCATTGAGAAGAGCTGCAACAAACTGCTTATAGGGAAAACGTACTGGAAAAATGTGGCACTCCCAGCTATTTTATATGGATCCAATATAATGTGCTTCACAAAACAAGAATTAGATAAGTTACAAACAATTGAAAACACAGTATACAGGAAGATACTAGGAGGGACTAGGTACACCCCCACTGCAGTTCTGAGGGGAGAGATTGGAGCATCATCAATGCAGGGAAGAATAATAACTAACAAGCTAAAATATATGAAATCGATATCAGAAGGAAAAAAAGAAGTCTTAAAACACATACTTCAAAAAATGAAAGCAGAAGGGAAAAAATGGTGGAAGACTGCACTTGGATACATGGACAAAGTTATGATAGACATAGTAGCAATAGAAAGGCTTGACAAGAAAGAGATTGCTGAAAAAGTAAAAGCTTGGGACCTACATCAATGGAAAGAAGAAATAGGAAGCAAAGAAAGTCTACAAATGTACCGAAGATGGAAAATAGGAATTGAAGAAAGCTCAGATTACGACAACTCCTTCTACTCAGTGATACTCTTCAGGGCCAGATCCAATACTTTGAACCTAAAATGGAGAAACAGGTTCTCAAATGGCGAAATTAACTGTGACATATGTGGAGTTGAAGAAGACCTGATACACTTCATTTGTATCTTCCCCAAAATGTATTTAACTTCCTCCATGTTGTGAGATTCAAATAGCCATCTCCCAGCAACCTCATTTAGGTCTTCTGCATGTGGTCTTTGAAGTTCAATGGAGTTAATTCTAAGATCTTCATATTCTGGGCAGATACAAATGAAGTGTATCAGGTCTTCTTCAACTCCACATATGTCACAGTTAATTTCGCCATTTGAGAACCTGTTTCTCCATTTTAGGTTCAAAGTATTGGATCTGGCCCTGAAGAGTATCACTGAGTAGAAGGAGTTGTCGTAATCTGAGCTTTCTTCAATTCCTATTTTCCATCTTCGGTACATTTGTAGACTTTCTTTGCTTCCTATTTCTTCTTTCCATTGATGTAGGTCCCAAGCTTTTACTTTTTCAGCAATCTCTTTCTTGTCAAGCCTTTCTATTGCTACTATGTCTATCATAACTTTGTCCATGTATCCAAGTGCAGTCTTCCACCATTTTTTCCCTTCTGCTTTCATTTTTTGAAGTATGTGTTTTAAGACTTCTTTTTTTCCTTCTGATATCGATTTCATATATTTTATCTTGTTAGTTATTATTCTTCCCTGCATTGATGATGCTCCAATCTCTCCCCTCAGAACTGCAGTGGGGGTGTACCTAGTCCCTCCTAGTATCTTCCTGTATACTGTGTTTTCAATTGTTTGTAACTTATCTAATTCTTGTTTTGTGAAGCACATTATATTGGATCCATATAAAATAGCTGGGAGTGCCACATTTTTCCAGTACGTTTTCCCTATAAGCAGTTTGTTGCAGCTCTTCTCAATGACTGAACCTGTTTGGCTAGCCAAGGTGTGGGCCTTATTTATGAGATGCAGCTTCTGAGTTTTAAACATGTTTTTTTCATTGTTTATATATAAGCCTAGGTATTTTATTTTGTCCACCACTTTGATACCTTCAATCTCCATTGGTGGTTGTTCCATGTTAAAAATCAGTACATTGCTTTTCTCTTTGTTTATTTCTAGACCACATTCCCCACTTATCTGTAGTAATGTCCTAATATTTGCAGCTGCATCGTTTACATTTTCTGCTAGGATCAGGCCATCATCAGCAAAGAATAGACTGTTTATTTTTATGGAACCATTGTTGAATCCCTTTTCTTTCTCCAGTTCATTAATTATTTTGTAAGTTACAAGTTTGAATAATGTAGTAGATCCTGTGCACCCTTGCTTTATTCCGCTAGTAACTTCTATCTCCACATTTTCTATTTCATTTCCCAACTTAATGTAGGTTTTGTCATCTGTATATACTTGTGCAATGGCGCTTATTATTTCATGGTGAACCTTGTACTCTTTTAGAACTCTTATCAGTGATT
>JABUQX010055189.1:20000-24732 GCA_015478945.1 Trachelipus rathkii
TATGCATTCACGTGATAAAACGTTAATCCGTTAATTAACTCGTTAAATTTTTTGTTAACTTTTAACGCTTTCGTTAATTTCGAAAAGAAGTAACGGACTATTAACGAGTTAAAAAATTTTCCTACATCCGTTAAACCGTTACCTTGATTTACGAGTTTATAAAATAATTTCTTATCAGATTTTAAATTGTATTAGATTTGATTTCGATAACAAACTTTTTTTTTTCCAAATTTCCTAAACGCTAATCTCAATGGCTCAAAATGTGTGTATTTTTACACGGTTATTATCCCGTTTTAAAAATGTTTGACGTTTTACTTTTTGCTGTATTCTCATTTCTTATTGATTCGCTGAAGAAAAAAGAGATAGTGACTGTGCCCGTTCAATGAGTCATTAACTTCTTTCGCTAGTTACTTGAACTTGCTTCTTTTGCGACTAGTGAAAAATATAAGAACTCGGCCTCTAAGCGTTTTGTAATTTATAAAAAAAATATACATATTTGTATTAAAATTTTCTAAGTTGGCATATCCTATTATTTTTACAATAAATACTCAATACCGGGTTTCCGTAAAAGAATGTCCCAGTTCCAATGCTTTATTATAACAGAGTAATATACAATATCAACAGCATATCATACACTAAAGTGAAGGTCTTGAACAGAGATTTTCCTACATATGTTCAATATGTGGCCTCCCTTCGTTATAGGGGGCACATCCAGCCGATAATCCAATTCCTCCCAAACATTGGTTAACAGATCGGCGTAATGGACGCAACGCGCGGTGTTCAATTCTGCGTTCCAACTCTGGCATATCAATTTGGGCAAGCCCCATAGGAAGAATCGCATGGCGTTAAGGCCGGGGACCGGAGGGGCCTAGATATATAGAGCTCTGTCGTCTGGACATACAACGCAATCCAATCGATCTTGGATACGTCGTTCAAACCACGCTCGCACTAAATGTGGGACTCCATGTGGAGGGGCTTTTCTTGTGCCATATAAAGTTTACCGCTTCATCCTCTAAAAATTGTGGAAAGAGCCATTTTTGTAACATATCGAGATAGGCGACCCCTGTTACGGTTGCTTTTCTGCGAAAAAGAAAGGTCCTTAGACCTGGCGTCGGGATATGGCGGCAGAAAAAGTTAACCCTTTGGGCGAATCACGTTTCCGTGTCTAGTACAAGTTCTATGCGGTATATTCAAACCTCAGATACGATCATTTGGGCATTTCAACCTTAGTTCTCTTTATAGTTAAGATCTTGAGGAGGCAAGTCACGGAACCTGGTCCCCAAACGCAGAGAACTGGCAGGTGCAGAAAAAACGACGGTGATGCAAGGTTTAAGGAAACGTTTACACATGCGTGCATAACCGGTTGCAGTTTGTACATGCACTTTTAAAGCCGACGACTATGACTTAACTACGTTGTTTACGCAGCTATTGTCTGTATGCAGTGGTTGTAGGAACTCATTTGGCTAGAACACGCACGCTCCATCATCGATCTATAGATCGTGTGAGTCGCTATTTACGCGTTCTCGGAGTTCACCTAACCATCTTCATTCTCCGCGAGAGGCTAAGAGTAGGTAATGCCGTAGAGCATACACAGTCGATCGAGCTTGTAAGCTGCACAAACTGAACCGGTATGACCACGCATGTGTAAACGTTTCCTAACCCTTCCACACCGTCGTTATTTTGATCACCTGCAAGTTATCGTTCATGATCTGTGACACTGCTCTTCTCGAAAATGAAGGGATTTCTTATGGACTAATGCCGACATATAACGAGAGTCTCGTATGAGATAACCGAGTCAGAAATCGATAGGATTTAGAGTCCTTTGGGCCCCAATAAAGGCTGTACTTTATACTTGTGTTCTGCGCCATATCCCTTTGATCAAGACGACCCATAGCGCATCTATAGGTTTTGCATTGCCTATACCAATCGCGAAAGCTCTTTTTGCTTCTCTTTGACGCAGATGCCACGTTGAACCGGGGGGTGGAGATCGATTCAGCGCACTATTGTGAGCTCGATGATGTTCACGTATACTATATCGGATCTATCTCACTACTTTCGGCACAATTAGTAGGTATCTGGATGCTGTAAAGGCGATGGATGTACGGTTCAATACACCGGAAACTAATTAAACTCGATACGCTTTCGCGCAAACGACGGCAAAAATAGACATTGTCAGCCCTCCATCATTGGAAGTTGCCTGGACAGCCGATACGCATGCATAGACGAAGACTAGTCATGATCTCGAACGCGTCACCTCCGCCGCAGTGATCCGTGTGAAATTGCTCTGTACTATGGTCCATCAGACGAGCAGAAGTCGTTATCTGATATCTGGCCCCCTCCGGGTTCGCGCATGATTTAGCACCATTGCGATTTTACTTTCGCAATTCACTTGATGCACTTAGCGGTCTCGCCTTCTAGATGTTGAGTGATATGCCAGATGTGGCGAAGAGCGTCAGGATATGTGAGGCTCAATGCGTTGGGCTGTGCTGTTTAATAATAAAGCATTGAACTGGGACATTTCTTTTACGGAACACCCGTTGGTTTGAGTATTAAATTAAGCGTTTCTCATTATACTTGACTGTTGCGCAGAGTATTGACTTCTTGTTCGGCACAGCGGAAATTTTGAGGTATCTGTTGGTAGGAGTGAAGTTTGGATTGTCCTAGGGAATAGCAGGATTGTGTGCCTTATACTGCATTAGGAAGGGAACAAACTTTAATAATTCATTTGATATAACTATTGTTATGTAGGAACACTTGTTCATTGCCGATATTCAACTTTATAATAAGTTGGTTATGGATAAGAAAATTAGACTCATTTAGACTTTATTGGTTATAGCCTTATTTCACTTCAGTGATTTTTTTGAAAATAAAGGATTTAGGAACAGGTCTGGTGGGGAACCAGTTTCTATACTAGCGGGACCACCCACGGAGTAGTATATTTTATTTGTTAACAGTTAAAATTTACCGCTATACAGTTCCTTTAGCACACCTGGTACAACAAACGCTTTATAGAAAATTGTATTTAATTGTCGAATATCATAATATTTTGTTTGTGGTTTCATCTAAAGAAATTTATTAAAGAATTTTAAAATATAAACCGCGACCGTTTTTAAGCTTTCAAGAATGGTCACGTAGCCCTCTTTTGTTATCTTATTATTATCTCATAAGTTCTACAAATAAAGGGTAGAATTTATATTAATAAGTAATACAAATGAGTTATTTATTGATTCAATTGAATACGGGCAACAGTGATCTTCATAACTATATATTTATTTATTATTTTTCAATAGCGTAAATCAATAAATATAAATGATAAAATTAGGTAAGAAATTATATACGCAATGATTAAATATATAACTTATATACATTTTATTTATATATAAAACGGTGACTATATCTAACGGTTAAAGTATAGATTCCACTATTATTATGTGAAGCCATATTGGGTAGAATTTACGTAGTCTTATAGGAATAATATTTTGGAAAAAAATAAGTTGTATATACGAATTAAATCATAAATCTATAATACTAATATATTATAAATTATTAATAAATAATAATATATTTAATTAATAATTAAAAATAACGATTAACGGATGTAGGGAAATTTTTTAACTCGTTAATAGTCCGTTCTTCTTTTCGGAATTAACGAAAGCGTTAAAAGTTAATAACAAAAAATTTTAACGTGAAGTTACACCATCACACTTATCTAATAGGATTAATACGATTTTTAACTATATAGCGATTAATATTATAGCTAATACTCAACTATTATGTGATTATTTATATGATTATATTAACAATTATATATACCACCTATAGCTATACTAAGGCATTAAATTTTATATTATAATAATATATATATAATAATATATTAATATAATATATAATAATATATATATATATATGATTTATATATATATATATATATATTATTATAACTAAATAATTAATTAAAATAATATATATTATATAATTATAAAATAATATATATAATATATATATTAGTTAATATTATATTATATATATATATATATAGATAATATTAATTATTATAATATGTGTGGGGTGCTTGCGAATGTCAATTCTTGACTTTAGGGGGGCCATCATTGGGCGATAGATTATATTCGTACTAGGATGCGTCATCCTTGTAGTTTATAAGGATGCAATCAATCACTAAAATTAATATAATAGTCGAGCAATACTTGAGCCGACCACGTGTCACGCAATCTGTTGATAAGAACATAAATTATGCTTGTATATATAGATACGGAAAAATATCCTCTCATCAGTCCAGGTACTTAAGATACCATATCAACACAGCTTCGTCGTTAGACTCATGTGCAGGAAGATCTACCGGACTATGGATATTTAACATAAGTTCACCTATGAGTTTTCTTAAGCAGCAGACTTGACAAAGAACTGTTCCTAGATATACCTTCTTTTCGTGTAAGGCGTGTTTTATTAGTGTGCAGAGCTTCTCCTTTATTGTGTATGCGTCCGATTCGCTGGTCTGTACCGAATAGGATTCGAGTTTCGTGGCGCGAGTGAAATTTTTCCCCCGTACTTATTAGGGTACATTGGGGCGAATTTATTATTTTGATTCCGCAACGAGTTGTGTTTTATGTTGTCCCGGCCATGTTTGGTTGGCATTGCTATAGACCTGTTTGGATTTTAAAGTTGTCTTCCCGGTGTAAGTTGTAACCTATAGGAGTTACCGCTAAGGGCTGAC
>JABUQX010055190.1:0-5000 GCA_015478945.1 Trachelipus rathkii
ATAAACGTGGATGAGGGTGCGATAACAATGGAAGAGTGGGAGATGGGCAAATGGGGATATGGAAAAATGGGAAGAGCCCAGCGATGGCGATGGCGCCTGCTCCGGTGGATACAATGCGATGTGAGGATCGTTCATGCGATGTGATGTTTAAGAGTGTTTTAACGATTTTCTGGAGGTGGAGAGAGTTACCATGCAGGATAAGTGTGGAGTAGTGGCGAAGTACGCCCGGCTGTTCAAAAAGGGAGATAGGGGCGACTGTTCCAATTATAGGGGCATTATCGTTTGCTGCCGCATGCCATGAAGTTATATGAAAGGATATTGGAGAAAAGCTGAACGGGAGTCGAGGACAAGCTGAATGAGGCGCAGTATGGATTCAGGCCCAGACGAGGAACAGCGGATCTGATATATATTTTCTATGAAGATGATGATAGAGAAGAACTGGGAGTGGGAAAAGGAAATGTATATGGCTTTTGTGGATTTAGAGAAGGCAATTTGACACATTGTACCTAGGGTAAAACTTTGGGAGACACTCGAGGATCGCTACTATCAGATAGAACCCAAGTTGATTAGAGTGATAAGGGGGACTTTTACACAGTAAGTGAAAGTGCCGTTAGTACAGCGTATGGGATAGGACAGTGGTTTGGAGTGAAGACATCGGTGTCAGATCAAGGGTGAGGCAGTGTTGTCACCGTTGTTTGTTCATCCTGTATCTGGACCAAGTGTAATGCGAGAGATTGCGGGTGGAGGAGGAGGGATTGTTTGTCATGGCGTATGCGGGCATGATAGTTGCCTATCCTAGTTGCAGCGACAGGGAAGACGTTTACGAGAGTAACTCGATTAAGATGGGAGGAGGTGCTCGCGACGGAGGGGATTGAGGATGAATATGAGAAAAACTGAAGTGATGAAGATAGCTAGGGAAGGAGAGAACTTACATAAAGATCGGTGGGGAAAGAATAAAAGATGCGAGGAACCTTAAGTATTTGGGAGTTACGTTAACAGCTGTGGAATGATGGAGGGTGAAATAGAGGAAAGAATAGGAACTACTCTAGAGGAGTAGGTCAGTTATATCCCTTGCTGAGAAACAGACATGTGACGAGACAGGCTTAAAACACTGATTTATACACGATTCGAGGCCGGTTCCTTTTGTTTGGGTCAGAGTCGTGGACACTTACAACTAGAACAAGGAGTAAGATCGTTAGTGGAGGCGGCGAAGATGAGGGTGTTGAGGTTGATAGTGGGGGTGACCGAAGGGAAAGAAGAATGGATGCTTGAGATAAAGAGAGGAGTTTGGGGGTCGAGGCAGGTGAGGATCTGATCGAGCGACAACACTGAGATGTGTATGGACACATCAAAAAGGATGGATGAAGAGAGTAACCATTTCATCGGCTAGATTTTATGCATGCGCCAGCTGCCTGCAGGTGGAAGACCGCGGGCGAACAAGGAAAAGATGGAAGGATGGAGTGGCGGCGGCGGTGGCGAAGAGGGGTTGGACGCTGGATCAGGTGGAGGAACATCGACTGTACGAAGAGAGGGTAAGTGGTAGAATAGCATGGCAAACGACAAGGGGATACGCCTGACACGGAGGCGCTTTGGTGAGAAAGAGTGAGAATATGATATATATATATATATATATATATAGTCACCTATATATTATATATATAGTATATATTAATATTTATTTTATAATATATTATTATATATATATATTATATATTATATATACTTATTATAATATAATATTATATACTAATATATCATATATATATATAAAGGAACTTGTCCCTTTAAAAAGAAGTAAAAACCGATCATACTTATCGCACGAACGATGTTGAATCGATTTTTTTGTCATTATTTCAAGGCACTACGTGCTTCAAAGTTGCCAATAACATTTTTTTTTAAACTAAAGGCATACCCAAGTTAATCGCAAAGTATGTGCAAAGAGTGCAGGGTCTCTTGGCCTCAACGGGGGAGCGACGAGGGTGACTTCGTCCCCCTCTGTCCCATCCCCCGTCGGCTCGAGGCCCTTAAAAAAAAAAAATAAAAATAAATACAAAAAACTGATAAAAAAATTAACATGATAAAAAAAGCACTTGTGGTAACACTCTAGGCGCTTCTATATTGTGGGAGTTTTATGGCTATAGCACGTGAACACTGCATGTGTTTGCAATCGAGTAGGCGTTTCGGGTGTGTCTGCACCGATTGTCGTATATTAAGATAATGTCTTTTTATGTACACTTCCTTTTACAAAGGAGTAGTGCCCTATATATATCTATTTTTTAATTATGTATTATATAATATATAGGAGTAGTAGTTTAGTATGTATATTACTACTGGTATTTAGTATATATATACTCTATATTAATATTATATATATATTATATATATATATATCTATACAGTATTATATTATATCTATATTGTAGATTTTGTTTTTTTCTATATCTTTTCAACTTCTTTGAAGAATAATCGATTAGGGTTTGAGCTATGCCTTACAACTTAAGAACTTGAAACGTTCCCTGTTTGACTCTTATTTTGTTCAATAATGAACTAAGCACTAACTTTGTTCAGCTAAAAGCATTCAGCATAAGATGAGAGAGTACATAATCTATATTTTTGGTATATAAAATCTTCATATAATTTTACTTAAAAAGGATTTAATATTCATTTTATTACCCATTTTGTAGAAAGATTTCTTTAATGAAAGCTCATTTCCTCTTAAAAGGGCAAGTATAGTAATATCAAATATTATTATTACTGTCAAGGTGTTTCTACAAACTTTACGTATACATTCATCAAATTTAGGGCCGCTTTCCCCATCTACGTTTAAACCACATTTGAGGATAAACCTAGATTAATTTTGCTTTAAACCAGAAATGGCTTTCCCCAACACGGTTTAAGAGTTATTCCAAGTTTAAAGTTAAACTATCACTGTACATGGTTTAAACGTCTTTTTAGCTTGACTTTCTGTAAACGTTATTTTCTTATATAGAAATTACAAAAGTGCAATAAACATTTAGCACATGGAATAATAAAATTAAATAATTTATAGAACCATTAACTACAGATAAAATTGTGGGTGGGAACTTCGTTGTAAAAATTAAGCCCAGAATACCAGAGATTGATCATTTTGAAAAATATTATCAGCTCCACACAATTTCTAAATATTCGGGCCGAACCCTTTAAATTATGTTCCCTGTTACCATGAGATTTTTTGATTATTGTTGAAGACCATTGTGGAATCCGTATATGTACTGTAATAAAATTATTAGGGCGACTATGCAGCCGTTCATCCCGCTACATATCAAGATGCCCTCAAACACAGAAAAAGACAAGTTGAACAAGTTTTATGAGAAGACAAGACCCTATTGTATAGATCCTCTTTATTGTACCATTTTAAAATAGTCAAATGAAAATGCTGAAATTTACAGAAATGGGAAAGATACATCTTTACTGATTAGAATAGAAGCACTATGCCATGTGACCAAGCTCTGCATGATATGATCAACACAGGATAATTACTTGAAAAAAAAAAGTTTGGTACAGTAGGCTTTGTAACAGATATGGGATATGCAGTAAGAAATAACTAAATTATTAAATCTTCAGACTCTAGAAGAACTCTTTCAAGAGGACATCACTGGATAAAAGAATCCAGTAGAGAGATGCTATGGATATAAACTAGATACCCAAAAAAAGTATAATTATTTCAGAAAGGGAGTAGGAATCCAGTTATTATTTTTAAGGACAAATATGAATTAATAGGCTTACAATTTCGTATTTCTAACAATTATCTATGGAGGAAATTATATTTAAAAAAAATGCCTCCTGATTTTTGTATAGCTTATATAAAATGTTTGAAATGATTTAAGGGTAATTGTTTAGTAGAAGAGCCCAGCTATCAATTTTCACGATTTTGTTTGAGAATACTGGAAATGCACTAAAATGACCCATCAAAGTGACTGGAAGTGTCAGAGATGCCAATAATATTATTTATTGATGTTGCAAATATCTATAGGAAAATTGTAAAGTTTAGGTTGGTCACCTGATATTTTTATAAAAGTCACAGCATAGAATCTAAAAAATATATAATGAAGCAATGCCATAAAAGTAAACACAACTTAAATGGTTTACTTTTATATCAACGTAGGTCCATCTAAGTTAGGTTTAGGTCTATGGCATTGACGATCCATATAGGTTAGGGCTCGGTTTAGGTTCCTCCTAGTTCAGATTATGCTAAGATTTGTTAAGTATACACAAATTTAGTATGTGTATATATAACAAAACGTATCATAACCTAAACTAGGAAGGTCCTAAACCAATATCTAACCCATATGGATTTGTGATGCTGTAGGCCTAAACCTAACCTAGATAGATCTACGTTGATGTAAACGTAGGCCTAACCTAGACGCTGATGCTCAGGATCAAAATCAACTTATATATATATATATATATATATATATATATATATATATATATATATATATATATATATATATATATATATATATATATTATATATATATATATATATTAGAGCAGTTATTTGTAAATAATAATTACCATATATATATTCAAAGATTAAATTTTATATCCATTTATATGTTTTCCAACATTATCATTTTCACACTATGAATTTTTTGGATCACAGTTTATTTGCCTCGCGATTTGTAAAGTAGCCTATGCCATAAAGTGCGATAGAATGAAGTTCTGGTCAGTTGGAGTATAAGAAAAGGTTATGGGATTACTCACAACTTAACGAGTCTAACTTTTTTTTAACTAAAGACGTGTCGTTTTTGTTTTTTTTATACTTTATTACAATTTATTTAGTCGATGCTCTGATTTTTATAAAAATACCAGATAGCTGACCAAAACTTTACAATTACCATGTATAGTTTACACCAAAATCTATTCGAAAGTTATGGCCAACCTGTCTTTCATGTCCTATTTGGTTGACTAAAATACAAAAAATATACAAACATGGTTCAAACATAATTGCCAGAATA
>JABUQX010055190.1:10000-16563 GCA_015478945.1 Trachelipus rathkii
GATCCCTCATCAGAATAGCAACTCCTTCTCTCCCCTCCCACTCCTTTTTTTTTGTATCACTTTTGTTATAAAACTATTTTAAAAATACTGTGCTTTTATGTAATAAAACTAGTATCAATAAGTGGTATCAGCCATTTTGTAACCAGTACAGCACAATATTTTACTATGGATGTAAGACCATGGAATTACAATGAAAAATAAAAATATGTAAGAACTAACAGCTTTTAAAGATATTCAATATGAAATAATAGGTCTATAAATTTAATATTTATAATATTTTTCTATGGAAGTACTTATCAATTATAGCAACACCAGCTGATTTTCATAAAATTAAAAATGTTATGAAGTGTCTAAATTTTATACTTCTAGCATATTTACTGCCAGATATTTCTTTTTTTAATTTTTTTGTACTCTTAAACATGATAACCCAAGCAATATTTTTTCAGCACTCACTGGTTAGGTGGTAAGGGGGGCTGAGCTCCCTGTAGATAAATACTTAAGTGCCATGAATTCATTTATACTTAAAAATTAATATAAATGTCAATTCTTAACAATCTTGTAATATTCTTTATTCAAACACCTAACCATTTCTTGCTTTAACTGATTATATACATATATATTATTAGTATATTATATTACTTAATATAGGTGTATATATATATATATATAATATATATATTTATAATATATGATATTATTATTCTATTATATATATATATATATACAAACGAATGATCTTAATAATGATTAATTGGCCCATATTTAGAGAGGATTCATGCTTGCTATGATGCAAATAGAAGAATAGTTGTTTGGAATAGCGAAACGCTTCTTTAGTTATTCTTATTATTCAGTCTACATTATTTTACAAGGACACAATTTAAGTATTTTAACTATTGTTCAAAAAGAATATATTTATGTTCTTACTAATATCAGTTATTATTTGAAATGGTTCTTGGATAAACATTACAAGTTATTATCCGAGAGCAGGAGGCAAAGCTGTTGCCTCTCGGACCTATATGTTCTACCTGCCTGGGAATTCCCATAGCAGGCACCAAGGGTGACAAAGAGTCACTGCGTGAGCCTTGATAAACTATAACAAAAATCAAAATAAATAGAAACAGTTATTTCGGCAACAGGACTTTTTTGTACAAGCTTTTCTTACAAGCTGTGCACAGAATCTGGTAGCACTTACATTTATCCTTATCAATTTTTAGCAATGTAACGAAGTCCGTAATAATGGTTTCTAAAGTTGCGCTGGTAACACCCCCTTCTGACATTTTTTTAAAAAATTAGGATAGAGGAGACAGTGGCTACTAAAGTTAGAGGGTAAAACAATAATTTTCGCCTAAAATAATAGCGCTCCTACTGAGGGCAATCCCTTCCTTTTTAAATCATTTAATGTAACACCTTTACTTTAGGCGTTTTTACAATCTGAAAGAAAACGGATTGTATTTTTTTTTTTTTTTTTTTTTTAAGTGTTATTGTTCTCTTTCTAAAATCTACTAAGTTATATTATATGCGAACGTTCCTTAAATTTCCTAAATGAGTTTTCCCATTTTTTTCGATAAGTACGTTCTGTTATTTAACTTTTATTAACTTGAAAGGCCGACATACGCGGGGAGCTAGTTTGGCCGTATTAAACCTGTGTCCTGCCGTCACACGACAAATTTTGCCTCATGTAACCCTTTAGGCACAAAGACGTTCGATTTTTATAATTGGTGTGTGGAGCCAGCGGCTGCGCCAAAAGGCCGGCTTAGTTTTTTAACATATGCATTATATTTTATTGGGGCCGTCTCCGAAGCAGGATCCACTAATCCACTAGGTGATTGCTTATATTTTGGCCAAACATTCAGATTGCGGGGCTGAGACCGTTCTTTGTTATCGGCGCGAGTCTCAGAGTGAAAAACACCATAGGTAAGAGGCTCGCAGTCCGGAGGGCTTGAAATCATGTTCCTGCAACATACATCTCAGACAAGCCAGCAAATTCCTATGACTTACCTCCAGGAGGCCAATTACATCTAGGATTTGAGCTACACGTAGTCCGGTGCTCCATTCCCATCGGCCCTACACACTTCTTCAAACAGGCGACTAGTGAAATTCGCACCTAAATCCGAAATAATTACTGCGGAATTCCACAGAACGGAAATTGCTCGTGAATGAAGGCATTCAATATTTCTGCCGAATTTATTTCTTTGAGAGGCACAGCGAACAAGTACTTACTGTAGCGGTCAATTAAGGTAAGTAGGTATTTGTATCCTCTTGCATTAGGTAACTTAAGTATGTCAACATGAACGACTTCAAACTTCTTCGGTTACTTCTTAAAAACACCGTAATGGCAGGAACTTTACTTGTACTGTTTTATTCCTCTTTTGACACTGAGCCACGTGCGACAAGACTGTTTTATTTTTTTGTGCATGTGCTGAAACACGAATTCATTTTTTTATGCTCAAGGAGGGTTTTTACTTCGCACCTCAAGTTGGTCCTTTATTGTGGTGATTCCGCTGAGTTACCTTCGCCACTATGTTGTTCAGGCACAAAAGACGCGCGCATAGTTTAGAAGATACCTATCGACCATATTATTTCCTATCTCCTTTTTGTTATAGAAGAATTTCTGCCTGCCTTATTAATTTCAAAGTTGTTTTCTCTCTCTTCGCCATCAGATCATTAAGGTATTTTATCTGACTGTTGGTGCTGTCTAATTTCTCAAAGTCCAATCTCGCTGAAATGCGAGGCTATTGTGACTTTGACTTTGGTTATGACGTGTTACTAAATTATTATTTTTTGAAATTTCTCATTTGGCCGCTTCAGTGCCGCTTGCAGCTTCATTTCTAGACCGGAAGATCGATCGGCGCGTTTCCCATTCATTACCAAGGTTAGATAGACCTACGTCAGTCGCTACATAGTATCTCAGCCGATTGCCTCCAGTTGCTGTCGTGCAATGCGTGGTGTCGGAGTCAGCCAGACACATCCTATTTGGAACCGCATCTTTCCTACCTGCATCCTCATCTCGGGGCATATTATTCGCCCAAGTAAATATTTTAAGTAAACCGCGCATTTTGATTTTCGTAATAACTCCAGTCGTTGATATTTAAAAGTACTCAAATAGCGAGTTCCTTTCTTATTCCTAGCATTAGTAATTGTTTGTACATCATTAGCATGATTTATTTTATATACAAACGCCCGTGAATACGTACAGATACGTACATGCTTTCCCGCTAAAATTGATCCATATTTCTTGAATAATTTCGTTTTAACCCTAATAATAGCTTATTTACTGGCAAATATTTTTTTCTGTTGTATTAAAAGACCCACTATAAAAAGCAAAAGGAGTCCCATTCTCATCGTCAGCCATAATTACCGTATTAAAAGCTTTATTATTTGCATAAATGTACACTTTGAGAGGCGCATCAACTGCTGGAAACCTGAGCCGAGAGGCGTGACGAATCGCTTGTTTTATATCTACAAAAGACTTCTCAGCCTCGGGAGACCACGTGATTTTTTTTATTAGAGCTATTTTTTCCCTTTAAATAATTATACAAAGGCAAGGTTAGATTTGTAAAACACGGTATATTTTGACGGTAAAAGGAAATTCGGCACAAACGAACGTACTTCTTTTATGGTTACCGGCCGAGGAGACATTTAATTGATTTCCTTAAGCTTTTTTCAGAAATGGCGCGCCCTTCTTCCCGGTTCAAGTTAAAACCCATAAATAACTTAATCTTTTACCCCAAATTCGCATTCTTTTTATTTAAACAAACTTTTTAAAATATATTTAAAAATCTTCTCAAATACTTGTTTTAAGTACCAACACGTTGTCTGATAAATCTTTGGTCCCTATCAAAATATCGTCTAAATACGTGCACGTGTACACCGGGAATGCCTTGAAGTAATATTAGTTTAGAAAGATTCTCAGTGAAACCTTGAGCTCGGAATTTGTTTAAATGCCATCGATTGTCTAAAGATTAAAATTTCCGATCATTGTGAGCTACTAGTGAAAAATAATGCTTTGATGCGGCTTTATGCCAAATGTGCAGTAATATGTACGCGTTCGTGACGTCAAGCTTTAGTTAATACCTTTGTCCATGAGAGGCCCACTAAAGTATTAAATTATTATTCGTTAATAGGGTCCAATTCATTATTGTGTCGCGCAAACAGATATTTAAGTTTACTAAAATCACACACGATTCGTACCCCTCCCCCATTTTTTTCCAAAACGCTGATTGGGAAACTTCCATTGGCCGAATGGGTCCCTCTTTTAAAAGCTTTCGCTTACTAAATTTTAATAGCTCCTCTTGTTTGTTACAGAATAGTTTAATGAGGAAACGACGAGGTTTCATTTTCTATTGGGAACTCCGTTAGTATTAGTTTTATAAGGAAAGAGTGAAGCAATTCCTCAGAGATAGCGTTGGATGCCTGCGTGCTCCGTGCTCCCCCTCACGGTAGAAAGCAACACTATGAAAACTGTCACTCCGGTCTATGCTTAAGTAATAAATTCTTTCTCCCTCTTCCCCCAATTCTCAACTTGCATTTAAACTGTGAAGCTGGTGTGCCGAGCTTAAGATTTTCCGGTAATATGCATTTATAAAATAAATGTTTACATTCCAGCAACCAGATTATTAACTATAGGTATATCACTAAAAAAAGTTCATTATGAGCTACAGAAGAAGAAAAATTGAGAGAGAGTATGAATAAAAACCTTATCTCTATAAGTTGTTATGTATTAATAAATATTTTACTTCCATTTTTCTGAGTATCCGTTAACATATCTGTCTCACAGATTAAGTATTAAACGAAATTGGTTTTAAACCGGCATACTTAATTATCAATTGGTTCAATTTCAGTTTGTAAAATTCTACATCATATAGTTCTCTTTAGACCCAAAATCAATGTGGAAGCAATTTTCGCGCGAGTGAATTGTCAAATTAGCGTGGTATAATTTGGCTGCTCTAATTTGACCAATAATGATACATTCAGGTCTCCATCCATAGGGAGTAAAATGACTAGCTCCCTGAGTCGTATAATCAAAGACTCTTTTTGCATATTTATATTCAACAATAGTATAGAAGTTTTAGTAAAATTGTCTTCATACATTATTTAATACAGACAAGATTAAGTTTATGAACCTGATTTTTTTCCAGTCGGAGCATATCCGGTAATTGAATATATTTTGTGAGCCGCATAAGCCAGCGTGGGTATCGTATGGGTCACATCGATCACTCTTGTCAATAAGATCGAAATCCTCAGAGCTTCATTGGAAGAAGGATGGACCTCCTTGTACATGCCAGTGAGCACCGTGCTCGCTTGTTACTCTTAAAATTACTCAAAGCTACAGTTATTATTATATTATTATTTTTTAATTATTGATTATTATTATTATTATTAATATTATTATTAATTCTTCCCATGTAGAATACAACAAAAGGCGAAGGGATATTTTATGTATTTTAAGATTATTAAACCTACTAGTATACGCATGCAAATTATTATTTTACTTCACAAATTTCCATAATTAAAAATACGATAATTTTCATCTAAAATATTCACCCCCCTCTAACTCCTGTTCGAGGGGGGATCTGATACGTTTCCCTGGTCTTCTTGGGAATGTGACTCATGGACTTGGCTGACTTTCTGCCATTGGGGGAAGTACCAAGATACATAGGACAACTTCCGAATGTACAGGTGTTAACTCTATGGAAAATTTGGAGTGGTGGTTTACATAACTCGCGAGCACTCAGCATTTCAGTGTTGCCTATTTTACGTTCTCTATGAGCATTGTTTTTTTGAAAATGTAAGGTTTTACTTTCGTGGTACCGTCGGGGTTGGCAGCCAGTCACTCGCTGTCCCGCGACTTGTGGGAGAGCTTGAGAAGCTCGCTTTCTCTCTCGAAAGAGCTCTTTTGTTTTACTTGTAACCTCTTCTGAAACTTGAGAAATCGTTGTTGTTGTTTGTATTTCGACTCTCTCCATATGAGCCTCTCTCGTGTGTTTGAACTGTTCTCTCTTGAAGATGATTTACCGGCCCCCAATGATTGCTCTCCCTCTTCTCTCCGTGGGGTTTCTGTAGTCGTTTCCTAAAAAAGTTTTTTTTAGTACAAGTTATCTGCTACGTTTTGTAATTTTTTCAAGACTGCTATCGTCTGCCAGAGTTTCATTAAACTTTCTTGTATGCGAGATGGAAAGCTCATTAATAAACAACTTCATGAAGAACTCGGAGCAGCTGTTTTCAAAGCAAGCAGATCGAGATCCTATCTCCCATATACATCCGCGAACTCTTGCCTAAGTAAAGCTGAAGGAAGTTCTTCTTTTTTTCTTTCCTTTTTTGAAATTTCACTGATTTGACCTCTCAAAATTTGGGGCCGTAGCTTCCCTGATCCGACCGCAATTAACTTTTGACAAGCAATCTCCGCCCAATGGAAATTTGATGGTTGCTACAATATCATGGGGAAGGACGGAAGCCAATATTCTTACGCGTTCTTTGATCATCCACTCGCCTTAAGTTTGAAATACGGTAATCGTTGGTGGTGTAACCAAGTCCATCAATTAACGCAAGATCTAACTTTGGAA
>JABUQX010055191.1:0-27500 GCA_015478945.1 Trachelipus rathkii
TTCTCAATCCCTCGAATTCATATATTCAAATAACATTTCTAAATTAAAGATACTTTTGTTTCTGTTACTATTATATAATTAAAGAAAGAGTTATAAACACACAATTCAAATAACTTCCAAACTCATCAATGGTCAAATAACAACTCTAGCCATTAATTCTTGCAGTTCTTGAATCCTCATTTCCATAAATTGTATTAAATTCATCTATACCCCCTTTGCAGATTATATATCACCTACTCATTGACTTATTATCCTTGCACCTACCTACAGATTACTCAATCCCTGTTGTTATGACATCGTCAACGCCAAAATATATACCTATTCTTCTATTAAGCATCATTAAACCTCACTGAAAGCATTTTAATTTAAAATTTTTGGGATCTGTCTAATTTACTTGTATTAATTGTACACTTCACTATCACCTTCCTTCACTTTACTTCTATTCCCTTGTAAAGTCCCGCCGGACACATATTCATGACAAGGCACTTCTTTACAACTAACTGATTATCGAATACTTATTAACCTATCAACATTTTTTTCCTCCTTACGTAATGCATTATCTTTTGTGATATATTATATACCTTATATTTTCTCCACTTTATATAATTTTTCCTAAAACTCTTTCTTTTGAAACTCTCATCATTGGCTTTCAGTACATTAAACATTCTTCTCTTTTCTTTTCTTTTAACGCTGGTTCATTTTCACACATCTTATACTATACAACAGCATTCACTTCTGTTACTATTCTTTTCATCCAGCTTTAGCACGATACACGAGTGTGTTTCTTCTTCTTTGTTTGCATCCACTTCTACCTCATTAAACCTGATCATATCAATAAATATATAATTTTAATAGTGTGTAGTGTGGTGCTTATTACCTCAGATTTGTTCAGTATATTCAACTCGATTGTTCAAATTCAGATTAAATACTGATTTATATTATTATTGCAAAGCAACTCTAAAAATTCCCGACCTTTGTTGCAACCATATAAAATATTGTTACCTAATTTAAAATTTTCATTACAACTCTTAAATTCTTAATAAATTAGCCACTATCTTAACATGATTTATAACATCCAAAAACACTCAATATTATTCAGTTGCATCTTTAATCATTCGTTTACACCTATAACTTAACAAAATTAATCATTTATATATATTAATAATATTCTTTTCAAAAATAGTTCAAAACAATCACTGTTACTTTACAAAACTAAACTAACACTAGTATTTTTAATAAATCATGAATTATTAAATACAATTTATATGGTAGGTTTAAGGAAAGTAATATAAATATTTATACATTTCACTTAACACTCATACTCATTTTCTCACTTACAGAGTTAATCAATCACCTATCAAGACTAAATGCTCACTTCATATGCAATCTCGAAAAAGATACCACCAATAATAATACATCCAGCCAACGTCATTCAATCATTCAAGCCACCTGGTAGTCAATTTACTATGGAGAAAGATTCTACACATTATAAAATCATATATAATCCATTCCAATATTATTCACTTCATGAGTACACCTATCCAATCATTATCGCACTTTAGTTTAAGATTACACCATATGACATAAACAAATCAAATCTAAAAGCTCCTTACTATCAACATAATCTACAGTAAACTGATAATATCATTACTAATTACAGTAATTATTTACTCAACAATGAAAATCGCACTTCGTTCATTAAAATATAATTACCACCTTCCACATAATTTTACTAATTAAACCTATAAAACAAATTAAAATTCTACAGATGTATATACATATGTTCAACATTAATAACCACTAAACATACCCTCATATGTGTGACACTATTTTACTAAGATTAATAATTTAAACTATTGAATTCTTTGATACTCACACAAATTCCATAGCAGATAGGATCTACTTATATAGTAACCTGTTCAGAAAATCTATCAGAGTTGCAACTCTTCTATCCGTTCCTCAACCTATCATTCCTTTCCATACCAGCAAACACATTACTTACATTATTCATCACCACTAATCATATATTATATAACCACAATATTATTATATATATATAATAATATATATACTTAATATATAATTACTCGCAACTTATATTACGAATTTTCCTCTTCACCGTTTCTCCTTTCACACCTTTGTTTTAGTTCCCAGAAAATTGAAATTCCTATAGTTCGAAAATTTATCCCTTTCAAAACCCTTTTGTTTTCTAGTCCTAGGCGATTCAAAAATCAATTAAATTGCTCTTTCTCAATTAAACAAATCCATATTTTTACATTATCTCATCTTCTACTTTTAGCGGATTTACATTCATTTATTATTTAAATGTTTAACATTATTTTTCTCACTGGAACCTTTTCAGTACCTTTCATAGCGATTAAGCATATCTTTCGAACTACTTTACGAAGCATAGATATATTGCTTAAACAGGCACGATCACGGCTTTTCTACCGAAAATGGATAATCGCATTAGCAATTTCTGCCAAAAAAAAGATAAGTGGTAATGTGGTCTTTAGTCAAACCAGCACACACGAGACTACCAACTGCTCCATTTATTTCGTTCCCTCTAACGACACGCAAGTTAATTAGCCTGTGCGGCAATTCTTATATATATCACTCCTCCTTTATTCTCTTCTCCTTTTTCTCTCATTTATCAGATCATACTTTAGGATTATACTTTCTCTCTGTCAATATATCTTCACTTATCATCCTATCCTTACCTATCATATGTCTCGTCTTATTTCAATAACTGCAATCTCTATCTTATATATAATAGTCCTATTATACTATTAGTATCATCTATATTATCTCTCTCTCTACTAATTTATATATATATTATATATATAATCTTCTTTTATATAATTTAATATTTTTTAAATATATATATTATAAATCATATATATTATATATAATATATATATATATATATATTAATATTATATATATAATTATATTGTGCTAATAAGCGTGTCGTGTATTGTTTATCCCTGATTATTAATTTCGCTAAAATCATTTGAAACTCTTTACTAAAAAGCATTACAATTTTATTCTCTATCCCTTAGATCTGTATTTGTAATACCTCTATTTATATCAAGTATTTCACTCAATACCCGGCCTACTCTCTTCTTTATTTACTCTCTCTTCTCGTATCTCTTCATTTTTCTTGTCTTGTTGCTCGTTCTGGTGTGATGTCTCTCTATTTCTCTCTTCTTTGTGTCTGTCTGTGCGGTATGTTTGCAGTTGTGTGTGAAGGCTCATACAATCTTCCCATTTCTTTATTCCCCCTTGAAACTAACCTCCTGAACCTTCAATCTCTAAGAAGACAATTTACAAATGTTCCGTGCTTTGCAAACTAATCAACTCTGGCTTCTCTAACAAGTTCCTTTCTTCATCTCCTTCCGTGCGCCTCAAAATCCTTTTATTTCCAACAGTCTAATTTCTTTCTTTTATACTTCCTCCTCCTCACCCCACCCAATACACCTTCCTCTGACCCTCAATTTTTTGTCCCAAATCTTCCTCGCACCAAGATCACACCCTTCCAAACTCTTCTGCGCCCAAATCTTTTTTTTCAACCAACGAGAAAGAGGATTCTCATAAGCGAATGCTATGGAACCTGACAGAAACTTCATCTCATCTACAAAAACATTAAAGGATCAACTGGTCCACCTAACATACGGATTACTCGTTATATCTCTTAGGTATTTCCAATTTTCTCTTATTTACAATCAACAGGATACTCTCATAAAACATATAGAGCTCATTAATATATAATATTAATAATACTTTATATATAATATTATATATAATATATACTCACTCATCTCCTTAATAGGATACTATAACTTATATTTATATATAGGACACCCAAGCCTTTATAATTAATCTATATCGAAACTTATAAGTGAGTACCTTTAATTTAGTAAACATCATATTTGCTGCTAAGATCGAATAGTATAGGTGTTCAAGTTCTCTGCATGGAGAAAAAGTTGGGTTCTTAAATCAAAAATATATAAATTATTATTTTTTAACCTAAAATAATCGTGTTTTTTAGTACTTAATTTAAAGCTCTCATTGTCATAATATTTTTAAACACCTTAGAAAAAGTAAAAACGTCACTATCAAAAAAAATTAAAAAACTCGCAGAATTTATTATACAATTGTTGGATTCTGCGTGATATAGGTGTATAATATTTTGTTATGAAACTGGTCTAAGAAATACTGAGGGATTTGAGTTTGTGTGTGGTGTGTGTGTGCTGTGTATGTTGTTAGTAGGTGTGTGTGTGTTGGTGTTTTGTCGTCGTGTAGTAGTGTGTGGGTAGGTTGTGTGGTGTGTAGTCAAAGAAAATAACCTGATCTTAAGATACTCCTTTTTAATCGGAGATTAGAATTTTAAGTTTTCATATTTTATATTTTGAACACTCTATTCAACTAGGTTATAAATAGAAAGAATTTTGGTTAGGTTATTGTATTCATGTTATTTCATTATATAATATAGAAATATAATATCGCAAGCATATTATATTGACTGCTGCTAGCCAAATTCAGTAAGAACTGAAATCATGCTATTTCTTATATTACGTATTTATATTCTCATGAAATTTCACATTTTTTCCTAGGAAAGGATGGAGTCGAATTCAGTTAAATGCTATAAAAAAAATTAAGTCATCTCTGTGACCATTCTATTAATCACCAGCTGTGGTTAATGTATTTATAAGGGAAACAGTGGTAGTGATAATTAATAAAAACTTCTAAACTGTAATTTGAAAGAGTCTTGAGCACATAACTCAGCAGCCCAATAGGGGCTAGTAAACCATTCGGAATCCAGGCGGTCTAAATCACTAATTGCGAACAAAATTTCTTTTTATCCCAATAAATGCTTATCTCGTTATCAGCTAAAATTATGGCTGGAGTTTTCAACACACACCACAAACACCACAACACACAGACACACACAAACACACACCCCACACACATTCAAACACACATCACATTCCACGCACAATTTAAAAAGAAGAACCCCACTCCACAGCAAATAAATGATGTTTAGGCCCTAACCACACATCGGGAACCGCCAATGGGTGCATAATATAAAGACTAGATATATTGAATATCATTTTGTCAATCCTAGTTTAGATGATAAAATTATGAAATCGTATATATACATATATATATTTAACTTTATCATATTATAATCTATTATCATTAATTTAATATAAAAGATCTTCTTTACTTTCAAAGTTTTATAGTTATAAATAATAATAGTATTACAGATTAACATGGGTATTTATATATACGTTATTTTTTATATATACATAATGTGACTCCTTAATCAAATATTATTGTACTATATACTATTCTTACATCCGACTATTTTTATAATATAGTTATAAAATTACTTTAATATATAAATATTATTCTTATTATAACTAATAATAATATTATATTTTTAACATTATATATTAACATATATTATAACTTTTACACACTAACTTATCATACATATTAATGTATATTATTAATCTATACTATTATAGTATATTCTGTTAATATAACTAAATGCAACAAAGAAAATACTATATAAAGTTAATATACACGCCTATTGTTCTGTCCTACTTTTATATATTTCAATGGGCTCTATAATGCCAGTTATTCGTTTGATATGCTTTTTGCTTTACGTCTTCCAGAAGCCACGAGATATATTAAGCGATATGAAGGTAAATATTACTTGCTTTTTTTCTGTTTTTAAAATGGATGCTCCCGTTAGGTGTAGTGATCATTAAAACTTTTTTTATTTGAAATTGTGTACAGGAAAACAAATTTAGTTGATAGCGAAAGTGATTTCTTGTTATTTAGTGTGTGTTATAATCAAGTGATAAGTTTTCTGCTCCTTTTAATTTTTATTTCTGTTATCCTTGTGTTATCAGTTATACTTTTTAAAACGTCTAAATATTAATCATAGTTATTTAAAGGTAGATAATTGCATTGGCTGTGATTTTTGGGTAATATTTTTATTTTCGTAGTGAAATTATTAATAATAGCTTGCAATAGTCAGATTTCACCTCTGACATGTAAAACTGCTAGTAAAAAGAAGTCTTTTCTAGAAATCTCTTTTAATTGACAAACAATTATACGATGCAATGAAAAATCAATTAATTATATGGGTGTGATGTGTCATGTTATATACAAACGTTGCTAAATAGTGAGATTCAATCTTTTTCTGGATGTGAAACTTTATATATATATTAATTCTTTTATAATTTATTTAATAACAAATACTTAAGCTATTAGTATATTAATATATATACTAATAAGTATTATTTATATATATACTATATTTATAGTAATTATATTTTATATATATATATTTACTATATTTATATATATATATATATACTAATGGGTATTATATACTATTATATTATATATATATATAATATATTTATAAATATAATAATATATATATATATATATTAGTATAATATATATATATATATAAATATATATCTATATTCTTAGTCTATAATTTATTATTGTGATTATTATTAATTATTATATATATCTAATTAATATACTAATAATATATATATACTTATTTATAGGAATAAATATATATATATATTAGTAATAAGTGATCATTATAAATCTCACCTCAAACATTTATTTTTTTACTAGCTTATAATCCAGGTTCATCTTATTAATATACTTTATATATATTATATACTACCACAAATGTATATATATATAAATAATGTTTATATATTATTTATAATATATAATTTTTTATATGAACTGTTTGACTATATATATATATATATATATTAGTGAATACACTATATAATTACCCTACCTCTACTTTATCATCTCTTATATGATAATTTAGTTTTATATATATTATACTATATCTAACTTTATCATAGAATTACTATATGTTATTATGAGTTATATATAGTATATATTACCATAATTACTTATATATATTTTATAATTACCTATTTATATATTATATAGTGTTATATTATTACTATATATATATTATATATATATAATTGATTTTATATATATATAATATATATATACTTATATACTTATTTATTTTATTATTTTCTAAAAATTTATATTGTATACTATTAATATTATTTCATTTTTATCATATATAATTAATATTTATATATAGTATATCTTATATATATTATATTACCCTACTTATAATATTCTTATTTTATTAGGGTAAGAAGCTTACTATATTACAAATTGGCATATGTTACTTCATATGATTTTATATATTTATATATATATATTTTTATATCAGTATATAACAGTCTCACCCTTATAATTTCCCTCTTTTACCAATTTTTTCCAATATATTGTCCTCGCCTGACCGCAGAGGCATTCCTCTGGTTAAGAACGAAATTCAGGGTTCTCCTTCTGAGTACTGTTCCAATTCTCTTTCTCTCGAAAACCTTGTTTTCTTAATATGTAATGTAAAATATCGGTATCCTTAGCCAGAAACTACTCTATCCCCTGTGATATTTGATTTGAGTCTCAATAAACTTTTCCGGAACCGCAACACCTTCTTATTCTATAGTCGCCCAACCGCTCAATTTTGGTGTATTTGGTTCGAACCATCACAAACATTTCTTCATAAAGATTCATTTTTTGTTCTTAATATTGATCAACTATCGCGAGATCATACAATAAGTATATGAATAAAAATTTAAACTGTGAAAGGTTAGAAGTGAACAAAATATATCTAAAATCGATTACAAATGCAAGCAAAGATTTTTAAAGAACTTTCTTTTGTAGATATAACTTGAAGTGTGTCAGCGTGAAATTATAACCAAAAGTGGTTGAATTCTCATAATCTAAACTTCCAAGGCTCGTCTTTCCTTTTCACATTTGTACAGATATTTTAACAACGCTTCAAATGTTCTTTAGTTGCTTCTTGAACAATTAGTTTTAAAAAACCATTTTCATTTTTTTGCACAAAATAAACAATGTTTGCACCTGAGTGTGTTCGATATAGTGTGTGTGTAACAGGACTTTTATTTGGTAGAAGAGTAAATATATTATATTCAAGTTCTTTGAAAATTATGTTGATTAATTTAATTCGGCCTGAAAAAAAATCTGACAATTTTATAATTGAAATTATATAGATATTTTTAATACAGTAATAATGAGATATTTCAAAATTCACCTGTAAAGAATTAGTATAAACTATATATTAATTTCGTAATATGTATATATACTAATATATATTTATTATTATATTGTTATTAGATTTTGATATATATATATATACTATGATATAATATATATATATATTTACTATATTTAATATATATATTTATATATAATATATATATTATATATATATATATATATATATATATATATATATATATAATAATATATATATATATATTTTATAATATATACATATATATATATAATAATTTTATAAATTAATTTATATAATAAATATATATATATATATATTATATATATATATAGTATTCATCTGCTATTTATTATTCATCATTTATATTATTATATTATATAATTAATTAATATATATATATTAATATATATATATTTATTTATTATATATATATTTATTTAATATAACTATATATATATATATGTATATATATAATTAATATATATATAATATATCAGGGATGGGGAATACTTTTGGTGACTTTTTTTGATTTTTTTTTTTTAAAAAATCATTTGGATTTTTTTATGATTTTTTGACAAAACTAGGAAAAGTACCTTATGTTTTTAATTACGTTGCTTTATTTCCTTTACAATTTGCAAGTTTTTCAAAGTTTTGAAAAACATTGGAAGTTTAGGAATATGACATAAATAAATAGAATTAAAAATAAAAAAGTAATAAAAATTTCATAACAAATTGATTTTTTTATAAAAAATCAAAAATTATTAATTCACAAAATTGATTAAAACCACTCCCTGTATATAATATATATTAATATATAATATATTATATATATTATATATATAATTTAATATATAATATTAATATATATTAATTATATAATATATATATTATTATTAATATATATATTTATATTAATATATTTAATATATAATTAAAATATATATATTTAATTTTATATAATAAATTATATTATATATTATACATCATATTAATATATAAATTCAATTAATTGTAGAATATTTCTTCAATAAATCGATATTGGTATATAAATATATAATATATTTATATTTATATGTATTTAATTCTATTTATACCTATAATTTATATTAATACCAAAAGTAGATATAATCATTTTTTTTATATATATTTAAAAATAGTCACTTAAGAAATAATGCTATTTTGTATATCTGAAGAATTTTAATAGTAATAATAAATAAATATTTATATACACATAATTATAAGAAATAATATAATAATAGGGAATTAGGTGAAAATGTGTATTATAAATAATAGTTTGTATATGAGGATATAGTTATATTAAATGTTATAAATAAATATATATATATTTATAATATATTAATTATATATATCCTTTTTAATAGTATAAGGTATAAATAAGTATTAATATTATAAATAATAATATATATCATATTATAATCTTTTATATAATATATTGATATATCCAGAGTTATATAATAATTTTTTACTACTATTTATATACTAACCTATTTATTTATATATATATACTATACCCTATAACTATTATATTATATATTATAAGTATATATTCATATATAATATATTATAGAAACCTATAAATATATTTACAGGAAATTTATACTTTAATACTTTAATACTTATATATATACTGAATGAAAAAGACATATTTACTACCTCTGAAAGCTTAGTAGAATTTTCGGGCAATATTTGCTCGTTTTGTTTAAATTTAAAATCTGTTAGTTAGAACCTATTCACCTTTGCTCTAGGGCATTCTATTGGCTCTTTTATAATACAAGCATTGTAATAGCTATAGAACAGGGTTTGATTTAATCAAAAAATTACATTTAATATGACACTAAAAGGAGAGCGGATATATGTGCTTAGTTTACCTATCAAAGTATATTATTATTTTGTAAATTTAAATGTGGATCATCATATTTTCAATATTAGTATATATGATTTATTGATATAATTTATATATTTAGAGTTATATTTATATTATATATTCTTATTTATGTATAAATATTAGTTTAAAATAATATAATATATATTTATTTCTATTTATATAAAATATATTATATTTATTTATCTATATATATTTATATTTATCAATTTATGTATATTATATAATAGTAAATATATTATTACTTAATTTCTATGTATAATTATATTATGTACAGTCCCCTAATAATATTTATATAATATTATAATATTTACTATGTAAATATATATATAATAATATATATATTATAATATTATATTATATATTATATATATAATTATATATATATATTATATTAGGTTAATAAAACTTTAATCGTTTAGTATCCTTTCTCAAATATTCAAGATCATAATCTAACTACATATTATTTTTGTTCAAACTCGTTCAAAATGGAAATTACTGTATAATAATTGCTCACACTTCGCGTTTATATATACATTATTTAATTTTTTTTCGAGCTTATACAAATAGCTTTGAGAAAATCGTTCCTTTTTTGAATTGAATTGAGAACTAAGAACACTTATTAAAATCTCACTCGGATTAACAATAAATTACCTAATCAAGGTCTTTTTGCCTTTTCGCTTCGTGTTATTATATCCAATGAGTTCTGTGAGAATACTGTTATCTTATGCTATTGTTCACTTCTCTCGTCGTGTGAATAATACGACAATACCAATTTGTGATCTCGTTTTTCTCTGCCACCTTTTTTGATACGCATTTTCGTGCAATATCGTTAAAGAGAAGTCATATTATAATTCAATGATCAAAAATTATGATATATAGAAAAAAGATATTTCGAGTTTAACTAATTACAAAAAATAAATAATATATATACTCAAAATAAAAAAATCATAAAATATACTGATTAGTTGGTTTCGTATCAAGGACCAATTACGTCAGGCTGAAACGAGCAAAAGTTTTAAAACCCCGCATCGTTTTCAGTATAACTAACTGTGATTGAAAGACCGTATTTCATATAACTGTGGAAATTTTTAACGAATTTTTGAAATTCTATATTTAGAGTCTCTTTGCTTTGCCGATTAACATATCTACTGATTTTTAATACAACGGTAAGCAAATTTGTGTTTTAATGCGGCATTTTCTTTTCTTTATTGTTTAGAATGTTGATTTACTAGTCCCACTCTGAAGATACTATCAAGTAAATTTCAAATTTATCACACGAAGTTATAAAGTGTTAACTTTTTAAAAAATTTAAAATAAACTACCTATTTTGACTATTAAAAATGTTTGTTATAGAAAGAATTATTAAAATTAACGAGTGCAGAAGTTTACTTTAAATTTTTATTATTTATGGAATTGTATATTAAAAATTACATAAATTTTTAGCTTGTGTATATAGTAAGATATATTTCTTTTAAAATTTTTTGCATTTTGATAAATTTTTTGGAGATAAATTGTTTTTTCTCACCTACTCTCGTTATAATTTATTTTTCATTGCTACATTTTTTGAATAAAATTTGAACATTTTAAGATAATTGAATAATTCTCATCGAAGAAAATACTATGACTTTCAATTATTTTAAGCAACTTTGAATATTTCACCGGACATTTCGTTATATTTTTATTGAGTTATAAATAAATTATTCTTTAGTCATTTTTATGATAAATATATACTTTATTAATATTGGCCTTTATAGTATCTAGTGAGTAAAATTCGAGCTTTAATTTTTTTTATTTTTTTTTTTTGGCATAAAGAAATATATTTTCAATAGCTATTTGAAGTTGCTTATTTGCTAGGTATTTATAAATATTTACAATATATTATACTATATATAATTGAATTTTTGTAATTTCTATATTTATTAAACTTATTAATTTATCTTAATTTTTACAGGTTTGGTACAACATTTCGTATATCGTATTAACTAATAATTAAATTCACACTGTGTGACTTTACTTTTTACCTTATAGCTAAAACAAAACGCCGGATCACAAAACATATTGCATATTTTGCAATATTTATTGAAAAAGTCTTTGCTAATGAGGGCATTGCGATAGGTGTATTTGGCATAATGTGCATTTGCTATTTCAAGCAATCTTTAATTATGTGGCATGATGTTTGAGGTTTGTCAACGCTGTTGGATTTCAACCAGGTGCGGTGCTGTGTGCGGAACGGTTGCGGTACAAGTTTCTGGTCGGTATTGAGCGGAAACCGGTTTTGCAGGTGCGGTGCCAGTGCGGAACGGGGTGTGACGAGTTAGCAGTTTCACATGGTTTAAGCGTGCTTGAATAAACGAGTGGGTGGCTCGGGGTGGGGATGCGGTAATTTTTAGACGGTTTTAGAACATATCCAAATAATAGATGCGCAGATTTTTCATTTCAAGAGTGTGCTTTACACATTTTGTTTCGGCACCAGCTGCGGGCTGTTTTGTTCAATTTAAAAAAAACGTGCACGCAATGTCATTTTAAGAGTGCGTATTTGTTTTCACACCTGCGCTGTTTTTCACTTATACGTGCGCAAATTGACTCTTTGTGCTTGTTTTCAGTCGTGCGCAATTGCTTTGGGGTAGTTGCTTTCACATATTGCGCAGTCAACCTTATATGTTGCGCAACTGACTTTTGCTGTTTGCTTCTAATCCCGTTGCGCAGTGACTTCGTTTGGCTTACGTGTGGCGCAGGTCAACTCTTACCACTTATTACCGGTGAGCACTAAGATTGTTATCTTTCTTGCTTGTTTCCATCGTGCGCAATTTGGACATTTGCAGTTTTTGCTGTCACGAGATATGAGCGACAGGATACAACACTTTATGACGCGTGGCGTTCAATTGATTTTTATAGTTGCGCGCAGCGTTTTAATTCATTTCAATATATCATGCGCAGTGACTTGGTATTGGCTTCTCGTGTGCGCAGTCAACTTATTACGTGGCGCAATTTGATTTGGTGCTTGTTTTTCTCGTGCGCACTTAACTTTGGTAGCTGCTTCTCGTGTGCGCAATCAACTTATATACGTGCGCAATTGACTTTTTGCTTGTTTTCTCGTGCGCAAATTGACTTTGCAGTTGCTTCAACGAGTGCGCAGTCAACTTATACGTGCGCAATTGACTTTTTGTTTGTTGGTTCCAAGTTTCATGTTATATATGCTCCATCTCGAAGGAACTTGACTTCGTACTTGCCCAGTCAACTTTATACGTGCGCAATTGACTTTGTGCTTGTTTTCCTCGTGCGCACTTAATTTGTAGCTTGCTTTCTTCGTGTGCGCAGTCCAATTTATAACGTGCGCAAATTGACTTTAACAAGTTTGCTTTCAATAGGTCGCAGTACTTTGGCGTTGCTTCAAGTGTGCGCAGTCAACTCATACGTGCGCAATTGACTTTATAGTTGCGCAGTTCATTTGTGTTTGCCACTAATACGTGCGCAATTGACTTTGTGCTTGCTTTCTCGTGCGCAATTTAACTTTGTAGCTGCTTATCGTGTGCGCAGTCAACTTATACGTAGCGACAATATAGATACTATTGAGAGTTAGCACTTCATTTGGACATGGATTTTTTATTTGCAGTTTTGTTTATTGTATTCTCTTGCGACAATCTATGTTTAAAATCTGGGGCAAATTTCTTTCTTCTAAGTTCTATAATCAGAACTTTCATTTTTATGTTATAGGTTTCCATATTATAGTTGGCAAAGTGAACTTTTAGGAGAGTTGCTTGTTTTCTTCGGATAGCGGCACTTAACGTTCTTTGTGATATAACGGCTTTTGCTTTTCTGTTAGCTCGCCGGCAGGGTCGACATTATACGATAACGCAAATATGAGCTATTGAGTTGTGCTTCATAAGGTGCGCTTAAGTGACTATTTGCCGCTTTTTCTTCACTGTGTGCGCAGTTTTCTCTTATTACTCTATTAACGTGATTGTTGCAAATTATAGGAGACTTATAAATATCTTGTTTGCGTCCATACACAAGAATTTATTATTTTGTGTCTCTCGCTTTTCAATCGCACACTGCCAAGGTGAGTGTGTGTGAGTGGTTTTTCTAACGATAAGTGTGCGCCAGATTTTCAACTTATATGTGGCTTACCAGTTGACCTATTGAGTTTAGCTTTCATAGGTGCGCAAGAGTGAACTTTGCAGTTAATATGCTTCACTGTGTTCAGAGCATAGTTTCTTAAAACTCATTTAACGTGCGCAAATTGAGACCACTTTAACTACGTTTTGCATTGTATCATTTTTCATATTTATGCGTCAGTGAACTTGGTAGTTTGCTTTTACCTTTGGGAAGTAATGTTGTGCGCATTGAACTTTGTGTTTGTTTTCACGTGGCCGCGGAATAATTGATTTTTATGTGAATATGTATTTTTTTTTTATTTGTTTACAATTTTTTTTTTGATTATTTCGTTTTGAGATTTTTCCTTACAGATGCGAATTTCGTTTTCCCCAGGCGCAGTTGATATTTTTCTGCGCTGTTTACATTTTTTGTTTTTTGTGCTATTTGACTCATGCAGTGGTATTTTATATATAGAGGCGAAACGTTGAATATTTTTTCTGTCGTCTGGGGGTGGCTAAGGATTTTTTTTGCACTCTTTATGTGATTTTACTTAGCGTGCGGGTTTTTCCTGCCCACAGGCCGCAGTTTGGATATTTTTCTCTGCGACTAGTTGAAAAGTGATATTTTACTGCGACTGCTCTCTCGACATTTATTTTGTTGCTTTGACTCAGCACAGTGTGTTTTTTTGGACCAACAGTGTTTAATATTTTTTCCTGCGCGCCCTCACGACGACTCTTACCCAGGAGTGTGTTTTATTAACTGCTCTATTCTGTAGCCCAGTTGGGATTTTAATTTACCTACTTCAAACATTTGAATATTAATTTGTTTTCTTTTGATGGATATATTTTTAATTCATTTCGACTTTAGACTTAATTTAGTGTAGCAGAGAAGGAAGTTTCTTTCGAGAATGTTAAAACCTCGCGTCTTCCTTTAGGAGGTGAATAATATATTTCCGCTAGTTTACCACAAGCAACATTCATTTTCGGGTTGAGCGAGGGAGTACCTTCTTTTTCGGTTTATGAAAAGGGGTGTTTTTAAGAAGTTAAAAGCTTACCATCCCTATGCTGCAACCATTTTCCTGAAAAGGGTGTTTGATTTTTCAGAGTGAGTACAAACCATACCACTCTCTTTATCGAATGACCACTGTTTGTTATCTTTCTATTTAGAACAATTTGTTTTCTGCGATCAAGGTGACCTTCGATTATCTCGGCATTAAGTGTCAAGTATATTGGCTCATGAATCGAGAGGAAACTTCATATTAATTAGGGACTTTGAGTAACATCCAAAGAGGCTTTGAGAAACCTAATCGCTTCTAGACGAAGAGATTTGTCCGCTACTGATGCTTTAACACATAAATAGTGGATCAACGCATCTTTTTCAACTGTTTAGGTCGAATATGGAGTACTGCAAAATAATCTGAGATCATTCGACAGATCTTTCTGATGCCCACTTTTCTCTGAAAAATGAAGAAGATGCAGCTTCAAATTCGAACAAAACATGCTGTGAAAACTCCAAGTCTTTTACCATGCAGCCTCTTTTAGCCTGAAGATCCCAGCCCTAAAAATGCGGAGATTTTTCAGGGCGAGAAGGACAAGCCTCTTCGTTCCTTCTGCAGGAGTTCAATACTGTGTATGGGGGGAGGAGGGACTTGTCACAAGGTGTTAAGTTGCAGCATCTCAAGTCCCATTTAAAGGGATATGCTCTCAGAGACATTGAGCCTTTGACGGGTACGGATAAAATTAATTTGCCTTGTCTATTTTTAAAAGATACATTATTTTGGACAAGGTTTCAATTTATTGCGATTCTAATTTTCCACCAATGAACTCGGATTAACTCCATCACGCCTTCTGGACGGGTGAAGCAACTTGAAAACAGTCAGATCCTTATCTCATTCTCTCAATTATATAACTTTTAAAAGTTGCGGTGGGCTCATCTAAAAGAAATACTCAAGGAGCTCGGGGTTGACCTCTTCCCAGAGGATAGTTCGGGCTGTTCTAAAAATTAATTTCAGCCATTATCTAGTTGATATAACTTTCCTTCTCACTCACATTTTTAGAGAGTTGAAGGACGACTTTGGGTGACTAAGGGGACAATTATATCCGTTTAACAATTAATATAGATTTTTTTAAGGAGAAATAAATGCGGTATAAATCAAACAATGGCTGAGACTTTTTCGACACACGACCCTTATCAGACCTCAACTTCATTCCTCGCTTCATAACAACTAAATCATCTTCTCCAAATGGGAATTACAGAAGGTGAGTAAGAGAGAGATTTCCTCTGGGATCAAGAAAAAGGTTCATACTTTCAAAGATAAACAATTACTTTTCCAAAAGGTAGTGGGCTCTCATAAAAAGAAACTAACTTATTCTGTCTTCTGTGAACACTCAAATTTTCAAATTACTATTCAACATTCGAATAATCAATCTTCAAGGGAATTGTCAATAAATGTGTAATTTAGCTGTGCACAATGGGTGGAGCCATTCAAATTTTACAAAGTTTCTGATATCCCGCCGGAAAATGTAAAATAGGGAACAGATTTGTAGACATTAAAAACTGTGCTATTTAAGTAACTGTGATTCCATTAGCATAAAGAGCACATGGCAGATGTACATGCCCGGTTTAAAACAAACTTCAAATTTAAAAGTATCCATGCTAAATTAAATGTAAAGAGCCACGATAAAACATCTAGCTTCCATCTCACTGTTCCGCTTGGAAACCACCTAAAATCAAATGGGAGCATTATCTCCTCGTTTCAAGAAATGCTGATGAAGGAAATTTAAAAAAAGCTCACTGATTTATTAAATATTATTTACTAATACTTTTGTATATAATACTGAGAGGCAAAATACATCAGCTTACAACATATTTTTTACTGCCTAACTTTAATAACATAATAGCTTAAGGCACAAAATAACAAAATCAGTTCCTATTGCGCTCTCATTATTAGCTTATGGATCCACAGAGAATCATTAATGCTGGCCTTACCTATAATTGCTTTTACTAATTAAATACTCCACGTGGAATCAAAATTACTGTGAGCATTATACCATATATTTATACATTGAAAAATTTTATCCCAATACAAACATTTATCGGTTAGAGGATAGAAAAGAACGTAACAATCGTAACCTAGTCGAACCTAGATATATATTGTGCTTGCTTTATTTAGCATTCCCTTTCTTTAGAACCACTCGGTTCTGGTCGAACCCTTTCATTTGTGGGATTTGTTGGGTTTTGTCGAGGTTAAAGGGTATTAAGCTCATCCAGCCAATTTTATTAGTCTTTTACATTTTTAAAAAGGTTTCTATCTCCCGTTAAATATTTTTCGTTAAAAAATATAATAGTTGAGCTAGTGAAAGATTATCCCTTTGCTTGGGCCTTATGGGGAATTCGGGTTAGTCCGATTGACATCGACTTCTTTTTTTAGGTACTTAACTTAGTAGACACTTTATGTCATATGAATTCAACTTCTCCCAATTATCGATTGTTTGGAAGTAGTGCCATTCAGACTTGCTTTGGTTGGTTCTTTTCGGCCCAGTGGAATTCTTTTCTACTTCCTCATCATACAAGCCTTTCTATAACAGCAAAGCAGACTTCACAAAACATTAATCCATAAAAACTCTTTGAATATTTACAATCAAATCAAAGGGATTCATGACTATCCATGTCCTTATCAAGCTGTAATATTAAAAACACCTTTATTACCCGATAGCTTCTCCTAATCTCGTCAACTTGATCATTGACCCTCATCCTACTTACTTACTACCGGAATTTGTTCTTTTAGCATTTATCCTTCATAAATGAATATTATTTTAAGATGCCTGTAGACCTGGGTTTGGATATAATCTGTAACAGCTTGGAGTCTTATTGGGTTTATATACAGGAGGAGAAGGATTATGGTAATACACCATTATATATTAAAACATCGATATGAAGAACTTTTTATCTCTCTAAATTCACCATTTCGAAATGCTCAATTCAAATTTATCGATGGGAAAATACCCATATAATTTTGAAAAATCTTCACATGGAATCCGCATTAGTGAATCAGGTCCCTCGAATTATCGTATTGCTTTAAGTACGTATTTATAAAAAAATGTCTCAGTCAATCAAAGGTTCTTATTTTTATGATAAATTAGGCCTAAACACTGATGTTTTTAAGGAACAGTTGAGATGTGGTATCATCGAAAGCATCTTCTGTTGATTTTCCGAAGCTGAAGTTCGATTCGATATACATATTGGATAGGCTACACCCCATGTTTAAGGCTGTATGAAAGATGGCTGATTTTCAGGTTTCAAAAACGAAAAACAAATTCAGGCACTGTGTTATTGTAGGGCTTAGAAACAAGAAAGGCAACGCTCCTCTTCTCTTAATCAATGCCTGTTACAGGCATCGACTTAAATTTGGTTCCTTTAATTTCAAAGTTCTATCTTTTAGGACAAACAAATATGTTTGTGGTTTGTCGAGACGCTGAAATCTCGAAAGCCTTTCTTCAGATCTATCTTAAAACTCTTGAGAAAGCGATCGTATACAGTATATTAGTTTCTTCTGGGAAGAGATGGCCGAACTTGTTCTTATGAGAGTCATTCGTCGCGACATTATCATTTTTTGTGAATGGCCATATGCGCTTTGCGTAATCCCCTTTTAATCTTTTTAGGGCCCGTAATAAAACAGAACATCCATATTAGAAGGCAGATTTCATGTAGATCTGGTCTCAAACAAAATCGAGACATTACTGAGTACAATAAACTTGTATGTGGATAATCTTTATCTAAACACCATAATACACTTCATTCCTTTTAGGGTCCCCTTCCTGATGTTTGTAGACGAGTGAGCACTATGTCCAAGCCTTCATGTTTAGAAAGGATTTAAGTGGGGTGCGGTTCATGCGCTCATAACCTGGACAAAACAGTTTAGTTTCAAGCCACCCTGAGTGCTATTTAGCTTTTTCCAAGGAAATCAAATTGACTTAATTCAATATCGCATTACCATACAATACCACTCATATTGTGATATTTGAAGGAGGAAGAAGTCTTGGAGGAGAGTATCTTTATGTTATTCATTACGGTCACAGAAAATGATACCCTTGGAGAATTTAGCAGACTTTAGGACCTGAACGATTTATTCCTTTCAGGTCTGAAATCAAAAAACAGATAGATCTTCTTTTCTCTTCCAAGCTCCCAAGCCTCTTGAAAATTAAGGACAAAATCTTTGATGTCCTCTTTTCTTTTTTTTTCTTCCTGTACAACCTTTAGATGGGGACGATACTGGTTGATAGATGAGCCGGACGCACATGGGAGAAAGGGTAAGAAAGATGAGTTTGGTTTTGACCTCCCATTCGACACCAGGATACCTCGAGAAAAGAGAGATTGGTGGAGAGGAAACTTCGCTGCTGATGTCGTCGACGCGGATATTCTCAAAAAACTTATCTTTTCGAACATTTAGCGCTTCCTCGCTTTCTTGAACGCGATTGGGCGTGCTTTGGCGAATCATTCCTATCATCATCAATCGGTCTTTTGTAAGTGAACAGAGTTTACTCTTCAATTTTAATTTAATGGGGTTTTTTCAGCTTTCCAAAGTCTAAACGTCACCGGAAGAGTTGGTTCAGAAACTGTGCGCGCGTTTTCAACTACCTTGTGGGCATTTACAATCTTTAAGGTTGGCTGGATCTGTGTGGAGCGGGTTGGAAAAGACAGCTTTCCTTGTTCGGAGCATCTTTATCAAGTTTAGATATTGGCACTCATAGCCTTGCACAAATATTGACTTTTGAAATGGGATTAACAGTTAAGTTTGAAAGTGTGTGGAGGCTGTGTACACAAAACACAATCTTTCTCAAGCCCGAAGATGTACTCTCACTGAATTCGTGTCTACCACGAGCGCTCGCGGTAGAAGGGAGGCTAGCGAAGGGAGCAAACAAATTTTTGGTCACACACAATCACGAAATCCAACAACGATATCAAAACAGACATCTGGATCCCTCACACACTCCATGAGAGGAAGATGACCAATTTTACCATCGCAGCCTATCATCATTTTCTATCCACAACTACCGATTAAAAACGCGATGAAAACCATAGCATTGTGGAACTTTGATATTTACTCGAGGATATAATCGTGAGCATCGAGAGTTTTTGTCAAAAAATTCTAAGCCTTTTTTAAATATTTATTTTTTTCGTAACCAAACTGGCTCAACCATGATCAGGCTTACTGGCCCAATTTAGCATCGTGTGGAGGGGAGGATTAAATTGGACATTGCTTCAACATTTTTATGGTGGTCATGTTTCATTGCGCCCCCCTCTCGTGAGGTGCATGGAGGCACAATTTCAACACGACTTTACTTTTTCTTTTGTCAACAATTGTTTTTTTTATCATTTTAATACTACTATTAAAACCTTCTAAGCTAGGGCAAAGCAATCAGGACATAAAATATCTGACACAACCTCTTCATATTTTCGAATTTCTACAAAGCATTTAATAACCACTATTTAATGAATCGGCAATCCATTCTTTTTATAAAGCTTTAATGGTCCACGCGAGAGTTCAGAAGGCCTTTCGTGCTCTGTTTGGAGCTTAACGGTTATACCTGTCTTGCGTTATTTATTTGATGTTAATGTTCCGAGACGGCATTCTGCTTCTGGCCTAGAGAGAGATACATTCACACGCACTCCACTCTGATTTGGCTCTTTCTTCTTCCGCGTGCGTCAAACCAGACTTTTTCTTTTTAGTGAATAATTTATTTAGATCAAAGTTTGAGAAGGTGGGTTCCGTGTGTATTTCCTCGTGTGACTATTTATTGAGGTGGTGTTTTTTGGAGCGCCCTCGTGGTAGATTTATTTTCCTGTAGTACTATGGCTCAAAGCGGTTTCCCAATCATGACCGCTGAACCCATGTCTATATATGCTCCATCTCGAACTCCAGACCAATTAAGGAGAGGTGGGCGTTCCCATGTTGCCTGTACTAAGCCCAATTCAGACGTCTTCACCGTGGGTTTGCGCACTCTGGCGGCAGGCAAACCTTCTTTATTTTCTCCGGCGCTTAAAGGAGCATACTTGGAATTTACATCGCTCGCAACAACGATAGAAAAATATGCGCGCTCTTGGGAACTTATGTGTCATCCTCGGAGAGAAAGCTACAACAGCTTTTTCCCTTTTCAGCATATTATTTTTCAACGTTGGACAAGTTTTCCACAATTTGTTACAAGTCTCAACTTTCTATCGGTCACCATATTTTCAACATTTCCGTGACCATCAGTGTGGGTAAGTGGGCTCAAGTGGTGTGGACTCTCCAGGGCTAATATAACATAGTTATCTTGGTTTCACAAATAGCTCAAAAGGATTCGAAAATATATCGAACCCCCGACAAAGGCGTAAAGTGGTCACTCTGTTTGGCTCTAGTTTTAACACATTTGCTCTAAATTCATTATTATTGCTGATTTTTTCTGTGTATTTAAGATTTGTGATTAATGTCCCTGACATGTCTTGCAAAAAATCATATTTTGGTGCAATCCGAGTTCAAGGACGTGCGTTTTTGTCACTAGGTTTTTCGTGTATGGAGTATGCCAATTTAATTTTTTCTGTCTCCTGATATATTTTATTCGTGACAATAAGGCACCAAGTTCCTTTACACGTAGAAGACGACTCGTGGAGGATGGTTCCCTCGCTTGAAACATATACGTTCGCTCTGTGCGAGAATTTCACACAGGTTTTCCGTTAAGGGATATTATCTGCGTTCAAAATCAATATATTATTTAAAAAATATTTCATATTCCGAAATTCGCATGTGTGAGTAGCGACCCTTGGATGGGAATAGTGGTCAATGGATGGAAGGGAAGTATGTGGGAAAGATCCATCCGGACTGTCAAAAACTGCTCTACAAGCAAGTAGGGCGTAAAAGTTTTGGTCAAGATAGGTGTGTGTTGGAGTTTTAAATCAACTTACTCCGGCCCGTTGCGTCTTGGCGTGCTGATCTGTTTGATCGACAATTCCATTAACTCGATGACCTTCCTCTCTCACTGTAGCATTTTCCCCTTTGACTTACGTGACAACGCAGTGAATTATTTTTTGATTTAATCCATTTAACATCCTTCAAATTCGTATTTTTTAAAGCCTTGTGGGCTAATACAAAGTCTCAATTTTAAGCCCTGATTGCTAGTGTGGAGTTTTCTTTTCTTTTTCGGCTTCCCATTTATTCATCCTTTTCAGAGGGATACTTATGTTTGGTTCTCAGAAATCCTCAAAGTTTGGTGATCTTGGGAGGGGATGATGTTCGGATGTAGTTTTTTAGAAGAGTCTTCTGAGTGGGATAGAAAGGAACCTTCGTTCGTAGACAACCATGTTCGTGAGATACCTCTTAAGCCTGAGAGAAGTAGGAAAGAGATCTTATCATGGCTCCGCATGGAAATAATAAGAAAGTAAAAAGTGGGTTTTGCACACGTGGTAGGCTATAATAAAAGTGCTCGCTGTACAAGGAACGCCCCCGATAATATTTGGCAAAATGGGATATCCCACGCTCATAATATGGAGATGATGGTAAAAGTTTCGTTTTCATAGCCCCCTTTTAAAGTCTCCACGTACACAGGAGAGCTAATTTAAATGTGTGTATCAATCTATATTTTAATACATTTAGATATGTTCGCTCTGGAGTTTATCTTTGACCATCATAGTGAGAGGACTCGGGAGAGTAACACTATTATGGATGAACTGTATGCCTTGCGCTTCTCTGAGACTGAAGGAATTCATGAACGATGGTTTACTGTTATTAGCCCTATCTTGACGTACTCAGTTTTTGCAATTCTTTAAGACCAGTACTATGTGTAAATCCTTCCATATATTGGTAAATACAAAGATGAAGATATCCTACTCAAGCTCAAATGCAGACAATCTCGTCCTAAGTTATTAAAGCCGGCGGCTGTTTTGCGCCGCGAATCTAGACAATTTCCAACTCTGGTCGGTGTGGTGAGTCTCTGGAATACGCCGGACTAATCAGGAAAGAATCTCAGATTTGATGAATTTGTAATCATTATTAGCTGCGGATAATTTAGAGTTGGTGATCTCACCCAAGGTTTTTTTTTTTTTTTTTTATTATTAATATATGGCACAAATTTCTAGTCGTAATTTATGCCATCGCCCCCGCCCAGGATATTAAAAATTTAATTTTAGTATCCTTACTTATTAAACTTACTGAAAATGTCAAAAATATTAAGTGCATGCGCTTCTCACTTACAATTATTTGTAAAATGTTCGAAAATGGGCTCAGGATAAAAAAATGAAAATTGCGTTTTATTTTTTTTTTACATTTATTCATTTGTTTTTCCGCAGTATATTAAAATTCACTGGACGAATTGTTTTCCTTTTGAATTGAGAGAAGAGGGAGAGGAGAACAAGCGGAGAGGTTACTCAAGCAGTGCGAGTTCATCGAAAATAAAATTACTAAATGATCTGAGGGGCTTCTTTTGACCTTCTTTTTTGGCCTTCGTTCAGGAAAATTAGCTTTCGTAAGGGTCTGTGAGAGTTTTTGTTTTCTTCTTTAGGATTGCTCTTTCCTTCTCTTTAACTTTTTAGCTATATTTTAATTAATACCGGAAAAATAGCCATTTGTGAGTCTTTCGCGGTTTGTTATCTTGCCTTTTTTTGATTTCGAATTTCGTGAATATCGTTTTAAGGGAGCATAGTGGTGTGTTAAATATCCAATAGAAATCAAAAATTAGAGAGTGTTGTCACGCGAGCGTTTATAAGGTTTAACTGATGTCAAAGGATCAAAAAATTAGATAACGAATTTAGAAAAATTCGTTGATAGTGGTTTGTATAAGACCGGTTAACGTGATGGGTGAGAAAGAGAAAAGTTTATTGTTTACACTCGCAGTAGAGACCTAACTGTTGTGATTGAAAGAACGTTAGTTCAATATAGACTGTGGAAAAAGAACAATTGTTTACAATAAATTAACTTCTCAGGATATAGCGCGCGTGAGAATATCATAACGTGATGATTTAGACGGAGAGTCAGAGTTAGTATATTGTTAGAGTTTTTTTGTACCCAGATACTTTTTTAAGGTTGTGCGCACTCTTCCTCATCTGCGTTACAATATCAAGTAGAGAGTGATGTGTATTTGAACTTTATCAGTGCTTACAGTTACTCTTTAAAACCTGAGCCTATTTTTGGATCCAACAATGTGTAGTGTGTGACTCGTGTTAATATAAATTTAATCTGAGAGAGAGGTTTACATAACATTTATTTTGTTTCAGTAAGTTTTTTATATTTAAATAATATTATGTATAATAATTTATATATATATAATATTAGTCCTCACATCATACTATATAATTTAAATATTGTGTTGGTTTTATAGTAGATTTACCTCATTTTTATATAAAAATTATGTATATTATAATATGCATAACTTGTGATTAATTGATAAAATAATAACGTAATAATTTATATATATATATTATTAGTAAGTGTTTGTGTTCTACATTTGTAAAAAGTGGTCAGAGGATATAAACGCATAGATCTAATTTAAACAAAATTTACCATGATTGAAGAAAAATGAGAAAGAAGAAATAAATTGTATTTAGGATAAAAATATTAATGAGAACTTTTGAGCAACCACACGCATGACTGGATTTATCAATAACTTCAATAACCTTTTTATCCATATTGACATCTATGTTAAGCAGATGTATAGTCATTAATATGTAAATTTTGTCTCTGGTTGTGTGTGGTTCTTTTAGGCTTTTTTCAAATGGATCAAAAGTTGTAGTGTTACATATTGTGAATTTATTTCGTAGTGACTTATAGTAATAATGGAGTCGACGAGAAAGTAATTAGTTTAACATTAATAGCGTAGAGAGTGAGCTCGCCTTAGCAGGGATGATATTAGATCTGGCTTAGGTTATTTTAATATATTGTATAATATTTCAATTTAAAAGGTTTTAAATGAAAGAAAAATTAGAGCACGCTTAGACCAGTGGTGGCAAGCGAAGGTGTTCTAGAAAGTCGATGGAGAAGTCGAGAGAAGTGGGGGCTCACACCAGGCATATTGCTTCTTCTTAAATAGCCGCTTGACAAGATTTCGCGATTCTGTCGTTTGATAGCGTGGAATACTTAAGATGATTTTTGAAAAGGATTGGTAAAGAGGGTTTGGCATGGTGTCAAAAAAAATATTTTTGAAATAAAATGTTAGATCATTTTTATTTCATCTTAGGTTATGGGTAGTGTGAGAGAGGAGAATCCGCGGTGTGAATTTGAAGTGCATGTGATGATAGTTTAAATATTTAGGATGATGTTGGATGAAAAGGAGTTACCAGCATGATGACTTCTTCTTATGAATGTTATAGGGAGAGTTTGTGTAAATGATTAGTAAAGGTGTGGTGCTATAATCTCTTGTGGATTTGTGAGAGAGATTGGTTTTAGAGAGAGTGAGCTAGAGAGCATTTAAAGAGATTTATGCTTCATGAGGCTATAGAGTTTGTTACCTCTTTTTGTTGTATATACACTAAACTAATAAAGATGAACCTATTGTCTGAATTATATTCAAGAAGATAATAAAGACATAATCTAATTTAGTAACAGATTTTTTGCAGTTAATGGGCAAGTCTTACGTAGGAGACAGCTAGTATAAAGGATACGGAGAGATGAATTGAAATCAACATATACTCGCGCAATGATAAATTTCCGCAATAGGGGGGGGAAAGGCCTGAGTTGTTTAGCGTGTGAGGTTATATCTTCTCTCCTGATAAGAATGCGGGCAATATTACAAACGAGAGGATTATAGCTGAATAGAGCAGTTTATGAAATATAGTCCAAAGATAGTTTGAAAAAGGTGAAAATGGATTTTATGTCGGCAATGGACAACAGCGTTTTGGTTGCGAAATAAAAATAGTGGTGCGTGAAGTGTCGTTCTGTGAGGGGAAAGTCCAGAGGCACACGTTGGCTAGGGAAAGACCAGAAAGCGGGACAAAAGATAAGAATTTTTTAAAGATTTCAATAAAGTAAAATGCCTCAAAAAAAGGTTTAGATATTAGGGAATGTAGCGATTATACGTGTTTATCGCACACAGGACGCAAGCAAGGTAAGTTAACAACATGGGTTGAAACTAGCAGTGAGGATTTTTAGGTGGGGAATTTTATGGCTGTTAAGACTTTTAGCCCAACCACAGGTTAGATCAACTAACATATAAGCACCAAAAACACACGTACAACATGTACATACTATTTATAATTATTTTAATATTTTTATACCTACGTATAAGATTTAATATTCTATAATATAAGTACTATATAAATATATATCTTCTTAAAACTTTTAATAATACTATATTGTTATATAATAATATTATATATATATATATTATATACCAGAATATAAAAAATCTTCATTCATTATTATATATGTCAACTATTTATTAATAACAATTTATATAGTAATTATATATATATATATATTATATATATATATATATAATATATATATAATTTATATATAAATAATATATACTAAATAATATATATATATAAATATTTTATATACTATAATAATATATATATATATATATTATATATATATATATATATATATATATATGACTTATAATACTATTTGTGAGGTGTTTTTCAGGTTATATTTATATATTATTAATAATATCCAACTGGATTTTTGAAGACCAGCGACAAGTTATATATATTATATCTAAATATATATTATATATTTACTCATAATATAATATATATTAATATATACATAACATTATAACGTATATCTATAAGTATATATATATAATATATATATATATAATAACGATAATATTATAATACATAACTCATATACATATATCCATATATATTTTCAATATATTATTTTAATATTCATATTTTTTATTATAGTTATAATAATAAATAAGTAATTATATATATTATATACTAAATATATAATATTATATATAATATTTATTAGTATTTTATAATTTACGTATAACAATATTTATATATGAGTGTAAGGGTATAAATATGATATAATATATATAAAATATATTATATATAAATAAGTATATTATATATTTTATTTATTTACTAATATATTTTTAATCTTTATATAATTATATAATCTTTGGGAATAAAAGAATAAAAATTAGCAAAGAAATATTATAATATATATTATATATAATATATATATTTATCATATATATATGTTTGCTAAAACATAATATTGCTATATAATTATAATTAAAAATTTTAGTTTTATTATATTATTCAATTATTACTATATATATATAATATATATAATATATATAAAATATATAAACTATATATAATATAAAATAA
>JABUQX010055191.1:37500-59867 GCA_015478945.1 Trachelipus rathkii
AATATATATCTAGACATGTTGGACATCTTCAGTTGGACACTGTCTTTCAATATGTAGTTATATCAAGACTGTTGCCCCGCATGTAAAAGTTACAAGAGTCCCAATTTTAATGGTATATCCAAATTAGCATTCAAACATTTCATTATTTTGATAGTTATTTCATGGCCTACTATGGGTCCTACCAAAAATACGGAATATACAGACATGGTAGACATCTTCAGTTGGATACTGTCTTTCAACTTGCAGAAAAATCAACACTGTTGTCCTGTACTATTATTATTATTATTATTATTATTATTATTATTATTATTATTATTATTATTATTATTATTATTATTATTATTATTATTATTATTATTATTATGAATGATATATTAGTAATGTATTATTTATATTTACTATTGCTATGATAAATGTTGATAGCATTATATTTATATTGAACCATAATGCAATTACCATCACTCGCACTCCAAAATTTTTTTAAAGTTAAAATATAGGCGTTTTATATTACAATTTATGAGCATAATTTATTTTTTATTTCTTGGAATTCATACTATAAACAAAATGGAACGTGGACTTCGGTCCGGTCAACTCGGGAAAATACATCCCTTCATTTCTCCTGAGTTATCCGAAAGGAATTTATTTAAGCAAAGCATTGATAGTACAATTTTTGAGAGTTATAAAGAAAGAATCTCTTCTTTTATTATCCTGAAGCATGTTATATGTTCACTTTTAAGCTTAATTCTCTTATATCTGACAATTTGATTAGGTGTATCGTTGGCTCTCAGTTACGTGATCTTTAAAGAAATTTGAAAGATTTGTATACCCTAAAACCCGAATGGAGTTGTGGCTGACTAATAAATTGTAATACCCGTCATCAGAGAGGAGTGAAACTATTGATGTATATGTAAGTTATTGATTATTGTATTCACTCAGCGTTATTGATTGTGACTATGTCATTGTCTCTTGCTGAGGAACATAGTTAAAGTTCAATAATTAATATAGAGTTGATACGCTTTTAATAGTTTAGGATGTCCTTCTTAGCCTTATTAGGGACTTAGACTTATTTGGAATAATAAGAATTTATCTCATTGATTTAAACGCTGTGGAAGCTAGCTTAAGAGTTCATCTGTATTATATGCTGTATAAGATCCCAGAGTTATCTACTCTAAAATAGCGTTGGCTCATGTTAAAACAGCTGATCTACCTGTCTCTTCTAACAAATATTTTCTGAAGCTGGAATAGTTGATTCTGACGAAGGCCCTGCAGCTTCATGAATGCATCCCCAGGACAATTGGAGCTTTGCAGCGAGACCTTGGGAAATGTTTTTAGTGTAGTCCTCACAAAATTTCAGTTCAGGCAGAAGTGTTCTGATCTGAGAGTGAATAGCTCATTATTACAAAGTATGAGTAAAATTAGGGACACTTTTCTTCGGTATTGTCGAATTTATAAGACCTGAGAGTGAAATATTTGCTCAAATTCTGGAAACATCAGCAAGTGGTTCCTATGCTAACACTGTTGAATCATATTGTAGAGTCTTTTCTTGTTTCATATTTCTTTTTAGGATTAAATTCTTCTGTGGTGGAAGCATTAATATTGGACATTTAAATGTAAATTCTGCAGTGTTAACACCATGCGAATAATAGAAAATTTTGTTCTCATTTATGCCATTGCTTTGATGATTAAAATTGCTGAATCAAGTATGTACGTTTTTGTGATATGATAACTATGGCTAATTCAACGTTTATACTCAAAAAGTGGAAGGCATTTGTTATGTTGATCTGACAATATTTTCTTAAGAGAATAAGAATGTTAGGGATGCTAATCATGTACATGGACTGTTGCCCAAGACATTTAATTCTGGGTCTTCCACTATTCATGTGAAAGATCATAAAATCTTAATATAGTTATTAGGTGGATTATTGGGGGTCCGTATTGTACCTACAATGGAGTTTATTGTTTGTTTACCCTTAATATATAACCACCTCAATTTTTCAGAGAATCTAACACCTAATGATGAAGCTATGCTACTTCCTTCTACTCAGAAAGATACATATTCAATATTTAATCTTATGGTGTCATTATTATATCGGGAACACAGAGCAAATAATTTAGAAGATAAAATTAATTATCCGACCTTCTCAGGTCCCTGGATTATTGAGCTCATTTAATAGTACTATGTGATTTACTTCAATAAATAAATTCCAAGAAGTAGGTATAATGGTTATTATATAAGATTTTATATCAAATCAATATCTATGTGAAATCTAAATATACATATTATTTTATAGTTTTTCTACTCCAATAGCCATAAATATTAGAAATAACCTCGGTGGCGTTTCAATACTACTTTGCAAAGTACGTTCTGTAACTCTGTTATCAGTATAGAGGCGACAGTTAAAGCGTCATCATTTAGGCCATATGGGCACGGGGTTCGAACTCCTTGGCTAGTTCCCGCGTTGCTCCTCCGTAGGAGTGAAGTATAGTATACCTAGAGGAGTAACATCCACTCCTCTTGTCCGCAGTGGTAGTAAGAAGGTCTTGATATTCCAGTTGTTAATAGGCTCAGCGTGTTGGAACTTTTACCCTTAATACATAGATAGTGCTGAATCTGTATTAGAGGCTATTAGTTTAATGTGCTATTTGTTTATTTTACTAAGTGTGTATAGCACTTGTAGATGGGACTAATCTTTTTGCTTTTATCTTCTAGAATTGGAATGACTATTAACAAATATAACGAGGAAATTCGCATAGAGAATTTAAATTCCCTATGTTCTGTCTATACTAAGAACGTATGTTGTCTCATTAGGTCTCGAGCAGACTGAACGTGTAGGTAATTTGTTTCTCCAAATATAGACTGCGAGTTTAGAGGATTTATCATAAAAAAAAAAACATTTCTAGCTAGCAGCCCGGGTATCATTATTATAGAGCATGAATTACGTCCTGACCCTGCTCGTTTAGATCCCATACGTACTTTACCATATCCTAGGGATAAAAAGTCATTGGATAGGATTCTTGGTTTGTTTGCTTTATGTAGTTTTCGTTGAGACCGTCATCCAGATTTAAAGATCACACAAGACATAGAAAGATCCGGCACATATAAAATATCGAAAAAATGATAAAATACTAAAGTTGCCATCATATGGGATAGTGGCCTTGATTTAATACAGAAAATGCAGCATGTAATCCTCTTATATATTTATTTTTTTATTTTCTTTCTTTATTAAATAATTTTGCATATACGGAAAAAATAGAATAAATTATATAGAGAAAAAAATATGAAATATGTTAATTTTCAGTTCAGAGTATGAATACACTTGATATTTTTATTTGAGCATTTATATAGCTTTGATTTATTATGTGTTAGTCAATTGCAATGGTCGGCTCATTTGCACAGGTATAAGGAACATCGGCAGTATCTTATCATATTCTTCTCTCTGCCTAGCTATCTAACCTCAATTACGTGTGAGAAAATGTTTATTGTTCTATTGATAGATATATATGAGGAGGAGATGAGGTGTGACTGTGTATGCTAGTTATGTTTATAGCATTGATTTAGACTAGTTAGGTACTCATTTTTCCTGTTAGCTGACCGTTATGTTATGAATTAGAATTAAGTACTGGAATCTCTCAGTATCGGGTATGTTCTAGATTAGTATGTTATGTATCGGGATACATGGGTTTAGAGTCGGAACCACAAAAGGAAAAAATATCATAAGAGATTGATATATAAAGTTATTGAGTGATATCCATACATGACACAAGTATCATACAATAATATGAGATGTACAATTTCAATATCCTGGGACTTAATATGACTAGTCTCTAAATGCACATAATTGAGAAGTTAGAGTCTTATTTGTTTGTTGAGAGCATTTGTATATACTGTATATTTATTTGATAATATTTAAACTAGCGCTCTGATAATGTCACCCTCGGTTTCCATCATATCTTATATGCTACCATGATCACAAGTTTTATATTTGCAGTAGATCACATATTTGAACTTACACGTTAACTACATTGCATTGAAAAGGGTATACACCCTTAAATGCTCAATTGCGATGAGACAGTTGAAAGTCTCTTTAATATTCCTGCTATGCACCACACTTTAGCCTCCTGAATCTCTTCTGACGTACTTTAGCAAACACGGATGTGTCCGTATCAGTTCAGCGCATTCTCGATTTCCAGACCTATTCCAACTCACCGTACACTATTCTCCTAGGCTCATAACTCGCCAATCCTAGATGAGTCTCCAGTAGCTACGTATAGGCAAAGTCCTGACAAGACTGGTCAATCTCTCCATGTACATCTCTCTACAAACTTTCTTCAATCATTCAATACTATCTCAGACATTTCTCAGGTCGTCTTGGACCATTAGACTTCGACGAGCTTCTCACCTCCTTGTACAGAACATTCTCTTAGTACTTCGCCAGAGCACTGACTTAGCTGCCTAACCATAACATTCGAGAGATCTACCAATTGTCTGTGTATCTAACAGTACTTTTCTCAAATAATCCACACGCATACAACCTGCTGCATCCAATAGCCTTCAGACCTTGCCAGATATATCCGCTAGAATCGCGATTCCTGAGTATGGCACTGCTCTAGATATCTGTCGCTCTTGAACTGTGATCCAAAGCTCAAGTGTTACTCTTTTCGAAGGATTTCTAGGTACTTTCAAAATTCTATAGCTTTCAAGTTCTAGCGCAGGCTCAGTAGTAACTTACTCCTCAATAACCCTCTGATACATAGTAGAAAAAGTGACTCCAATAGAGTATGAGCAATAAGTTTTAGGATCTGTGAGGTTTACTAGCTACTAGTTTTGGTAGCACTCCATATTTATATTGGCTCTAGCTTGGCGCCGTTTGTTTAAAAACAATTATAGTACAGAACATCTTGCTTGGACACCGTGAGTCCTCGCACTCAATTCTTCTCTCACAGTTACTATGAAATGCAATTTAGTGTTTTGTTCCCTTTGATAACAATAAATTACATTTTATATCATGAAAAAAAGTATTCTCACTCTCGATGTCCCTATACTCAATTCACTATTTCGATTACTTCATATTTGAGTATTTGATAACTGACATATAATAAGCATTACCTCCTACTATATTCATTAATGAGTGTCTGATTTTCATTTTAAATTTCCCTCGTTCATTTAATTTACATGACATTGTAATTCAGTTTTACCTTAGTTGGTTATTTCATTCATATTATACTATCTTTCCCCAAATCTTTGGTTTTTCTAGGTTATAATTTTATGTTAAATAAAATTTAAATTAATTAGAACTCATAAGATAATAATGTATTGATCCATTATAGCATGATGTTACCTCAAGAGTGTACGTGGAAATAAACTTTATTAATAGCGATGGTTTACTTGCCTTACATATGGCTCATTATTGAGAGACTATTCGCCAATGAAAAGCGCGGTAGAAATAAGCAGTCTATCCCAATATTATATAGGACACTGTATCATACCACATGTGTCAAACACTTCAGGTAATCTGATTTATACATACACCCTGATGTATTGTATACGAAATCGTATTACATGGGCCCTCTATATTTTACTGAATTTGTGTTGACAGGTTATGAAATTCACCTCACTCTTTCTTTCTGCAACCTCGGTGGATCTCTCGAATCGAGTACACAAATGGCTCGGACGAGTTGTTAAGACGCGGAGTTTGATGAGTCTTAAATGATGCTAGATTACCAAAATTACAGTAGTTAAATAATGTGAACCGAGTGATGCAACATTATCGAATGAACTGAACAGTTTTTTATTTTGTGGCTACTCTATGATTGTATCGTTTTTCTTAGCTCCGTTATGATTTTATTTTGCGCCCGTTAGAATTAATTTGAAACAGATTCTCTGTAACGTCTATACCCGTCTTGATTCGCATAAGACCACCGAATGGAATCGTACATAAAGTTCAGCAAGTACTCACATTAGATTTATGCATAATTGATCATTTAAAAACTGATTATTATTGAGTGGGAATGACCGTTAATTTAATATTGTTTTTGGCGTTTAATTTGTAGAAACTTAGAATCACTCAACATTTGATTTGTATTCACGAGCATTCTTCCACCTATACACCAGTGTGATGTGATTACAACCTAGTATATCATATTCTCAAATCTCTAAAAGAATATCTACTTCAGTTGTGTGAAAATCTAGAAATATCAAAATTTATCACTGGTATTATCAAAATTATTAATTCTTACCATAAAGCCTAACATTTTTACCACATAATTTTTCTTATCCTATAAAATAATTACGGACGAGAAAATGATGTACTATTTAATTCCCTTGTATAAATTATGTGGACAACGTGAAAACAATTATTAATCTTTAGTCTCAATACTAAAATCACTCCTAATCTAAATTAATAGTTTCTATCTCTCCCTCTCGAGAGCTTCTTATTATTCATTAACATTTAATCAATTATAATTTTATTCATCAAATATCACTATTTATCAATTTTAATGAATTTTCCCTAGGAACAGACTTATTTCATATATATATATATCAACATCTATAAATTACATAATATACATGATGATCCGTATAATTTAATATGTTTTCCAGTAATTGAAATATACACATGTTTCATCTAAATATTGATAAAGAGATTAAAAAACTTATAATGAGCGCAACTCTGATTTATTCCCATTTCGAATGCTTCAATCAGTCACTAAAGTCCATGTCATGACTTATAGCGTATTTCCTCTTTAAAAGTTAAAATCAAGCAAAGGGAACTTTAACTAATCTCACATGATCTCACTTTCACTGTACTAACACAATACTAGTCCCATCTATATATGTACATACTGTCTCACATCACCACAAATTGAGGCGAGAGTTCAGCATTACCAATTTACATAGATTTAGCTAAAGGAACACGATCATCCAAACACTCATTTATAAGTGTGAGGTCTACTAACCATATTATAAAAAAAAGTAAATCACAACCTGAGATATCCACGTCTACTCGCTAGAGCTACTGCTATCTCTCTCTTGAACTCGAGAAAGAAGGTTTATTCAATCCTTTCTCCGCTCAAATAATACAATAGTGCCTAAAGTTGAAAGGCCTCTCTTGGATCACTTATATCCGACACAAGTTGGAGAGCTCATGCAACATAGACTATATTATGGGTGTGTGTATCATTCTCAAAATAGGTTTTGTGGATATTACAGTCATATTGTTTGACTTTATTTTTATTGACACCTATATGATAATTCAAAGCTATATGCTGTAGTCATAAACGAGGTGCTACATAAAAATAAATTGGGATGAATCCAGACATATTTAAGCAGCTATATAAGAAGTAATGTTGAGAGAAACATAACAAGGTCTTTCAACTTGTAGTTCAAATCAAAGAGGTGGAGCCGCTTTATGAAATGAATGTGTCGATTATGAGAATACTAAATTTTACAATTTGGTGTTAAAAGAAATAAATGCCGATATGAGAGCCACCTTGCTATTACGGTAACACATCGAGTCTTAGTTATCAACAACTGTCATTCGAGGAACCTAATCGAGAGGCACGTGTCTGTCAAGTCCAAATAAGCCAGGTGGAGGGCTTTCGTCCCCCAAATGGTACACTATCCTTGCCACCATGTTGTTCCTTTATCAGTGGATAATCTAAACTATTCTTATTTCATTAACTATAGCCAGTCAATTATCACAGAATATCATGTAATATATTTACCTCACGTAATAAAAGTATATATAAATAATGATTTACTAAATATAATATATATATATATATATATATATATATATTATATATATATATGTTATTAATGGTATATTTCAATATAATGGCATTCAATAAAACTAACTCTAAATTGTATTGATACAAATTATAAGTTTCAAGGGGAAATTACCATCGGTGCTCTAAAAACGGTAGATATATCTGAATATACACGGTTATAATTGGTGGTTATAAACATCTTCTCACAAGTAAAGACAACATATTCTCAGTCTATCCTCTAAATCAAATCATAGAACCTTGTTTCACAAGGCATACTCCAAACTCTGCGAAGACACGCTTTCGATTCAACAAGCCAGTGCCAAACAAAGCGAGTCATATATTGGATAATATTCCCACGAAAATTCCGCATACATCAAGCAAATATCAATCTACATCTTTGGACTTCTCTTATTCTTTCAGGAGATTCTGTACCGTAAAATATGGTTCCGTGTGTTTATATAAACACATTAAAGCGATTGGGAGTATACCAGACCTATCTATTATCCACCCTCTCACTATCAGACTGCTTCAGCGACGATCTGTCTTTTCAACCAGACTCTGCATCATTCGTTCTCTCAAAAGAGTCTAGTTATCCATCTGCATTGTTACAAGTCTCCTAAATAGTATTCACGATGACGTTCTAATTGCAGAATTGTTTTACTCTTACGCATTATAGTTTTGAACGTTCAATCATTCCATTATTTTGAACTATTTTTCGGGACTCTTTTGATTATTGGTGTTCTTTTAATATCATTGATAGCACGCACGACGTATTATAATGCCACAATATCTAAGATATTTACTCCCAATACTTTTTCAGCGTGTGGACTATCATCTCCTTATATACTAGTCTGTTAAGATGTCATAAGTCTCAAAAGAAGATGAATTTCGCCACGGTTATGAAGAGAATAGATGGCAAAGAGAGGATATGCGAATAAGTTTATTTACTGAATATATCCAGAACAATTTTTCTACTGTAAGACGCGTAGGAGTTCCTTCCTTTATAATATACTCTCATATTATATAGGCACTGGTGCTCAACCTACTCACTTTTGTATAGGTCCTTAACAAAAAACAAATGAGGGCAGAGATCGTTTGGTATCGTATAATCCCTGAGTGTATAGTACACTTGTTCTAGTTGCTAACTAGTAGTACTTATGTCATTTGTAATTGTAAATGTGGTATAAGAATTTTCTTTTTTAATGTTATTTAATATATCATCTCGAAAAAATATAACATTTACTAATACACTAAAATATCTAACAACGTGCTCTGGGAAATGAATATATTTTGACTATATAAATATTAAATGTATTATATAGTATTACATGGTATATACAATATTGTCATTTCAAGCCATTGATTATTATTTTGACCGATATATTATATTACAGGACAAATACGGTATATGGAATATATAATATGAGGATCCTACTAAATAAGAGACATATTCACAATTTCATTTGAAAGAAAAATGTCCATACTTTTTAAAAAGTACGTTTTGTAGTGTATAAATAATTCAAATTGATTTTCTTTACTTAAATTATATATAGTTTAAAAATTATCAAGATTTGCAATGCTAATGGTAATGTATATATATTAAATATGTGTCTACTTCAGGAATTTTCTCAATATATTATTATTACTCATGATTACATTCTAGGAACTCATCGTAATATTAGGTGTTTCCTACAATAGAAAGACAAGAACGAACAGAAACTTATCCTACGACACCGGATCCCATTGTAATACTCTTCAATCAGGATACACACCTGGCAATAGTTTCAGTCAACATAGTGAGTCAAGAGAGTTACATAGAGCATCTCTGTGCGCCCTCATGTAAACATCTATGAGCTCTACACAAAAGTTTAATTGTTATATTAAAAAGAGTTGGAGAGACTGTATAATATCAAAAAAACAATATCAACAATAATAAATATATATAACACAACATAATAATTCTTAGTGATCTCAAAAACTACAATAGCTACAGCGACAAGGAGCCAATCATTTTTGTAATTAAATACCGTGAGATTATAACAATTCATCATAGCTTATGTATGAGCATTATAATCGTATATAGAGGAACTCTATATACAAACAATAGTATATATAAATCAATAAAAAATCTAGTTAAATCTACATATAGTGCTCGTGTATATTTTTACTAAAGAATGTTGAAATTTGAATGTACAATAGAGGATACTACTAAATATTAGTTATATTTTTAAATGCCATATATTATTTTAAAGTAACAGGGCAATGTAGCCGAACCGACTGTGGTGAAATCAACATTAATTTGTGCACCTGTTTATGCGTATGGTATTCCACTCATCACTATGGTTAGGTGCGCTAGCAAGATAAGAGATGGGAGAGAGACTCATCGCTCAGGACACTGATATCAACGCGCAACTACCATCAAGACGGGTCTCTCGGTAAGCGAGAGCCCTCCCGGTCTATGGAGACCGCGAATATTCTCAGAATCTAACGACTCCGTTTATTGCCCTGCGATGTAAAGGAAAACTCTCTGACGAGAGAAATTTTTCGATTTAAGCCCTCCTAAACCTCAGTCTCGTCTCGCTCCTACTACTGCTGCTTGTTAATACCCTTGGTATTCTCTTTAATATAAAGAATAAAATAATGACAAAATTTAATAAAAAGGCTATTTATTTTAACGATATAGTTATACTAATATCAATAGGATACTACTAATAATAATTTAAAACTGAATTTTAAGATTAACTATATAATTTCATATGTGTTCAAAAATATTTATTTATTTTTTTAATTTTTTATTTACATATTTCCTATCTAATAAATTTACACTTAGGGTCATGTGAAATGTATATATATATCTTTTCGCTGTAGCTATTGGTAGCTTTTGATATGATATATTTTTTTTTTTCTATTATATTTCTTTATCTTATTTTATTTTATACAGTTGATTCGCGCTGAAGAATGCATTGACGTGAGAACTTCTCTGGGATTTACTAAATTATTATTCTATATTTATGACCTTGTGTCTTTGATGTGTAAACTTGATATATGTGGCTACCTTTGTGGTTTACAAAATACTTAAACTTCTCACAATATAGTATGTCCTATATTTAATTATATATTATATATATATATATATATAAATATATTAATATATATATAATATATATAATATAATAATATATATAATTATATACCTTATATATATATTAATAATATATTATAAATAATATTATATATATATATATATATATATATATATATATATTAATATATATATAATATAATAATATAATTAATATATTATATTATTATATATATATATATATGATATAATATATATTAATTATTATATATATTTTAACAAATCATAATAATAGCAATACAATACCAGGGCTAATACATGTACTAAACAGGCAACATCATAGTAATGTAACGTTCTATGATGGATGAGTACGACGCGTTATTGGTCGCTCTCTGTGGTGAACTTGATAATAGAGATAGAATAGATGATGTGTGTGTTGTGATAAGTGTAGCTGATGAGTATTAGTGTGTGTTTGATTATGAGATAACTAACAATATAAACTAAGAAATTTCTGTGATGTGTTAGTGTGAACAAAACTTGTTATGATGTGAAGTGTTGAGTGTTTATGCGATAGTGTAGAGTTGGCGCACAGTAAGAAAATCGGAGATGTAATAGTTAAAAGTGGTTCCGAAATATTAGTTATTTTATGATATTTTATTTGACTTATCTTCTCTCTTTGTATTTCGTAAGGGAAGAATATAAAAGTTAAATACCAAAATTTCAATTCTTTCTCTTTCCAAATAATAATCAATCTCATACTAATAGTCAGGTTTCATTCATTTCTAATCAGCTGGGTTATTCAATGATTAACAAATGAGATCTCAATAATCTCATCAATGATTTCATTATATATGTATCTTAAAATAAGACATATATGGTGAGTGAGATCATCCAAATAGATAAAGTGAGTTACGCGTACCATCCGATGGAGATGGTAATGTATCGACTCTCAAAAAGTAAAGTAATTATTATGGAGTGAAATTACACCTCAATAAAAGTTAGCCTCAATAGCGGTGGAATCCTCTTTCAGAAAATTGTAATTTGTACTGTTTTAAGACATAAGATGTAAGTATCGATCAGGACACAACTATATTAATAGTATTATATATATTATATATATATATAATATATATATATATATTATATATATTTATATATTAATATATATATAATTAATTATATATATATATATTAATATTTATATAATATTATATATATTATATATATATATATATATATATAATTTATATATATATAATTAATATATATTATATAATATATATTAAATATATATATATATATTATATTATATATAGGTATATAATAGATAAGTCATTTAGGTGCATCACAGATAACGAAAAATTGTTTATCGCATATATATACTGGGATAACCAATTAAATCGAATATTTAAACGTAAAAACTATTATATCGATTCGATAATCGAGTAATATCTAAGATAACTCTAGGTGTAATTATAAAAATATCGCCGAATTAGGCGATATAATCCTGAATAAATTACGATTAATAAATATCCAAATTTTTATGTGATATTACATTTTTATTATATAAATAAAAAGCTGTCGTTTCTCTCGAGAAGCCCGATCTGCAGCCCGGCGGGACATACAACAGGTCAGCATATAGTCATCAGGTTTCCATAGAGCCCGTTTGTATTAGGCATCATTCGATTCGAGTCACGGTAAATTAGCATCAGTTTCAAGGTAGCCCGTTTGAGTAAATCCTTACGAATTAGTTATTAGGTAAGTAGTAAACGGTTAGTCGGGGTACTGCTGAAATGGATATACTTAGTATTATGAGAATTCAAATTTCTTTACTCCAAAAACATGTGTCCGGAAATTATCTTTCCAAAAAGTGTTTTGAAATATCTTTATATAGTTATATAACTTTATATTAAGTTTACTATTATATAATATTATAAGTATTATTTCATAAAACATAATAATGTTATAAGTATTTAAAGAGTATTATGTAAAATTACATAGTTCAAAGCAAATCCGAGGAGGTGCACTCGCCTTCTCGGTTTGATACTCGGTCTGATACTTTTTCATGTAAGATCTAAAGGAAATTTATGTTGAATGATTGAATATTTCAATTGGTTAATGTGCCTAATTATTCTGTAGGTTTCGTCCGGTATACGATTGTTCCGCTGAGGCCCATATGCTCACGGGATGCACTCGGGCTTCGGGTAACTCAGCTTATATCTTAAGCTTAAGAGGACTTTGGGTTTAAGTAAAATAATGTTTGTGAGGGTTATAATATTTATATTGCATCGTTTTATTGTACTCGTGCTTCTCCCATTTGCATTGAATGCGTCTGAGTTAAAGAAAGTCTTTCAGTGTTCTATATTACCTGAGAACACGTACCCAGGAATAAATAGGGAATGTTGCTTAACTTTGCCTTATATATACTATAGTAAAAATTACTTATGGATTATACTTATTAAATATGTTTATTTTCTTCAGTCCTGTTCGTTTCACTATCTTTTCCTATTTGCATCATACACTTTATATTTACTAATTTATGCTTTGATGACATGAGAGAACAAGTTTAATATTATGTGAGATCAAGTGATAATGTTAATTGTGGGAATTGAAATGATCATTACTAAAAATTACTTATATATACTTAAACTATTTTATCAATATTATAGAATGTATAAATACTAGAGATTACTGCGATTCGTAATGACATTTTATGTATCATTGTTTCCCCTTCATAAAAAAATGTGAATGCATTACAAAAAAAGTATTCTATACTAGACAGGAGTAATTTCTACTCTTTGTCTCTTAGTAATAGTATATTATCTTTGCATAAAGGTATAGAGAGAACATATCGTCATCACCGCCAGCTACTAGACGGCATTGCTCTAAGTTATGTCCTTATATAAATATTATGATAATCATATGAGATCATAGCTTTTACTCATTGTTAAAGCTAAGTCTGACAGGCTGTGTCTTCACGATTTATCGTGACCTGCATAGCCACTATTATTTTTACAATAGATGAGTAAGCTTTACTCTTGATGATCTTTGATGACGTTGTGACCTTGATGTTATATTCTAATGATGTTAATTTACTATCTAAGCATTCACAAGATTGCTTGTAAGTATAGTAGTTCTACCTTTTATAACTACTTTAATGGTTCAGTGGCGTTATACCATCTCCTATGCATTTGATCTTTGTTAAACATGTTTCGTCGTTCTCTCTGCAAGTTTCGGATATTCGGGGCAAATGTCGGCTCGTTATGTTATTTAACTGCGTGTTTCATCACTCTCTATTACTCTCCATCAGGGCCTTGTCGACATGGGCTGAGTTTTATAGAAGTCATATATAAGACCCGTTTTATCTCTCACAAGAGCCCAGCGTCATCCACATCAGTGCTGAAGAGGTATTGTGAGAGATGTGAAATAATAGAGACAAGTGGCGCAGAAAAGGTAAAATCCATCAGTCTTCTAATAAGATTCTGTGATTTCTGATCGAAACTCATGACTGAGTCTATTCATACGATCAAATTTAGAGCAATGGGTGAAATGGTACTCATGGACCAGCAATGAGATCGTGAGGAACTGGAGATTGCATTGTGTGCTTCAATGAATTAATCTCATCAGGTACCTTCTCTCCCTCCTCTTTCAGCGAATGAGGGTGGCGTGCATCAGGAGACTATGCCCACTTGACTCCAGCACTGTTTGCTCCTTGGTGACTCTTGAGCCCATTGAGATGGATTACAACAGATGATCTTGAAGCTGTGCGTTGCCCAATTTAACGCTGTTAGTAAAATGCGAAAGATAATTGACATATTAAGACTCTCTAAACTAGTTCTAAAAGTGAGTAGATGGAAGCCGTTGGCGTCATGTTCAAGGACTTAGCTAATAAACGAAGACTAAAACTGATATAAAGAATTGACACTAAACGTCTCGCCCTCAACAAAATCAAGCTTTAGTTATTTACATCGCTATGTCAATTTTTGCGTGGGAATCCATAGTCATGTTACTTACCTACTACAGAAATGGCCAGGGATGAGTCTAGATTACCGCTACTGTTGTATATGTACTACGTATAGGTGGACGACCTGTATGCAGTGTGCTGTGTTTTAGTACGTTTTACATGATATACAGTAACAATAAAAAATGGACGCCAATATAAAGGATATCGCAATAAGTCAGCGCTATTATAAATACATCTTGAGAGGATGTATATTCCGTATATATATATATATACCTTATCAAGGCTAGTTTTAAGCGTATTCCTCTGCTATATCATCGTAAAGCCAATGCTTGTGCTCAGATAGCACCCAAACATAAATGTGACTACTGCCCACACCTACTACATGTATAATCATCACCCAAAAGTAATCCTTGTGAGGAATATATTAGCTAATGCTAGAAAAAAACGTGTACTCTACTGTCAACGTCTCCAATTCATGACCCTCGACGTTACTCACATTCTGGTGATCCATGTAATGGAACTTCACTCGTCTGTAAGTGTACTAATCTTTCCATTCATACCTGTAGATAAAATTGAAAATCGTGTACAACCCTATGATGTCATTTCACTATCAGAGAGGGCCGCATTGAGCATGAATACCTTGTAATAACTATCTTCTCACTCAGTTTATTACATCTGTCGTACTTTCTACATTGTATCAGCTCGTGAGATATAATTCAGGCATCATGTCTGAATCCTAAGATCGGAGCCGTATGTATGTAACTATATATACTATGTATATGGAAACATCACGATAAGCACATTGCTCAAGACGTTGAGGATCTGTCAATGCCTATCGTAACGTCACTCACTACGGGCGACCCTTACTCCTAATGTCGTATCTCATGCTCAGGTAGCTTGCTCTAAGTTCTTATATATATCCTAACAAAAACGGACGAATGATATCGAGATTACCCATTATTGATAAAATTGCGATTTTATCGAGCATGGATACGCACTATCGCATATCCCGAAACCGTTATCGCGATTATAACACTCTAGATTTCCTGGCCACTACATAGTCTGCTGAGATCAGATGCCGGTTTCGTGAGAACCGAGCAAATTGTATCGCGATCGATTATCGTAAAAAGATTTTATCGTATAACAGATAACCCGAAACCGTCATCGCGATAAATTAACACTTATCGCGTAATTTATCGCGATAACGCCCACCTATGGGTAAAAGTTACTTAACAGCCCAACACGGAACGGTAAAGCTCGAATCTAGAACACGTAACCATTACTTTCTCTAGTAAGCCGATGCTTTGATCGCAATATATAAATAGGGAACTCATTTTACGTGCGTGTGGAATACTCGAAACTTGTTTTTCTCTTACCTAGCACTTGAGCGCTATAGTCCCTTGACATTACGTTTAACGTTGAGTTGATTTACTTACCCTATCATCTTGAATTTCTTCTCGCCTCTGTAGAAACGCAGAAGTAATATTACGAGAGAATTATGTTCCAATTTGGCGTCCGTAGAACATCTAGCTCCTATTGGTATCTATAGTAATGCGCACTATCTTGTGTGCGCATAGCAACGGAATTAGTTATCTATACTCTCCTCATCCGAGCCTCCCATTCCGTGTGGGCGTTTAAGTAAACCTTTGTCCATAGGAACAACAGATTTTCGCATATGAACAGCTTCAGCTACGGAAAGGGATATGACCCGACATGAACAAAAAACCCTAATATCACTATACGTATTAGTTCATACAAAATGAAGTGATACATTAAATAGAGTGTGTTAATCCATAGTGGATGTTACGGGTTAAATACATTATATATAATCTTTTCTAGTTTTTACCTTGTATCTAAGGTGAATCTCGTAGAATTATAGGTATAGGTTAGGTTAAGCTAGGTTAGTTAGGTTTGTGATTAGGTTAGGTTAGGTCAGGTACAATAAAATAATTATAATTTCGATATCTCCCCTCTCACTCAACCTCCTCATAATAACATTCATATTTTATATTGTATCATAGAGGACTAACTAAGGAATTATTTTTATTTATTATTCTAATTTCCCGTTTCCGATATATAATATATATATAATAATATATATATATACCTATTTATAATATATATAAAAAATATGTGATTACAGGCCTATAAGAGGTACCAACTTAGAAATTATTTTCGTCTTAGGGGTACCGCTGGTGTAGATAATTTGATGTCGTTGTCTAAAGCCCTGGTGTTGCTTTTTCGGATATAATATTATGATTTATCCCACTACCACGAAGAGTGAGTATATCAATATATAATATATATTATATATAATATATATAAATATATATAATTATTAATATATATATAATATATATATATATATATATATAAATATATATATAATAATTATTATATAGTTATAATATATATATATATATATATTGAATATTATTAAATAGCAAAAATATATAGATATATAAATAGAATTTATAATAATATAGCCGTGTATGATGTTATTTGAAAAATAAATCACAGAAGGTAAAACCTTCGGAGCTCATAGATTGATATTCAAAGTGTATATAAACCCTCCACTTAGTACGAGAAGTCAAAGCTTTATAAAAACTCATAAGTCCATCTCAAATAATATCTTTTAGCAAATATTTATATAGAACAGACGATATGACCACATATTCAATATATATGGAAAACAACTGCAAAATATCAAACAAATTTTCGATGTGCATAATATTTTTGATTCTAAAAGTCTGAATAGATAGATTCAATTAAATTTAGCCAAAAAATGATTGAACATAGAAGAAGCTCGAGGTAGGATCATGATAACATTTCTTTCTTACTTTCATCTATTGGTCTACGGAATATCCTTGCCTGGCAGAGGCTGCTAAGATTTGTAAGACGAAATATTTAAAAATATTATATATAAAAGAAATGTAATGTTAGAAAGTTGTTAAACATCAGATTGTATGGAATATAAATTGTATAGGTAACTATTAGTTATAGATATTTATGAATAAAAAGGTGTGGAATGTTCTTAATTATTGGTATATTTAATAAGCGTTGTAGTCATAAAGCATATAATATATTCTCTTTTAATATGTTTAAAGTATTTAGGAATATTTATGTGTAATGCATAAGGGATTCAAATGTATATTACTCGTTTTTGAGTTCGGATATCAGAGAGACTTATGTAAAATTGGTGATATCATGTCACTATTTTGATGTTGAATGTTTGTGATTTAGGTAGTGATTTACTGAGTCGAAGTGTGAGTGCTGAATTTTTGTGAGTTAGGGAGTATAAGGTCATGATTATTACTCTTGGGTATTGGCTTGTTTACTTACTTATATAAGTCTTTATATTGTATCTCATACACTATATGTAACAGGGAATAATTTATATAGTCAAGGGATATTTGTATACACATTGTGATAGTATAGTTAATTAGAAGGTTGTGTAATTAGTAGTGAAGTTTATGATAAAATACTATTTATAGATAAGGGGTTAGTGTTTAGGATGAGGTTAAATACGAAGTTAATTATACTATTAATTAGTAGTAAATGGATTTAATATATTTTTTAATATTATAAGGAATTAATAGTTCTTTCTAAATATAATTCTGATATACATGCATTAGGTCTCCACTCAATAAGGTGAATATCTAGTTTTTGAATTAATCGGCTAAGTTCCGGGTAGATATATTACTTGTAATAAACTAATGATGCAGCAGAAAGGGAAATCAGATATAATTAATAATAGCCAGAATATAAGATAATAATAATAGTTTATTAATAGTCTATTAATATTTTTTATTGCCTTACTGATTTTGGCCCCAAGTCAAATTAAAGGTAGAATCTAGAACTTCTAACTCTAAGATGTTAATGAATGATAAAGAAAATCAAAATGATAAAATTTTAAATAATGTATTAAAGTAAAATTAATGAATAAGTTAAAATTAGTAATTAATTGAAATATTAATAACTAAATATATATGAATATAATTAATAATGATTTCAATAATAAAGGTGTATATAAAGTTAATGAGTACTATAGATTATTAAAATAAAATATCACGTTATTATCAATATAATATATAATATATAAGGTAGTTACTGTAAAATCTTAAGATTTTTCATTTTAGATGATCGGTATTATGAATAATAAGATGCCATAATATACTAAAGGATTATAACACTAAGATTACGATATCTCATTACTAGTTTATGGAGAAAATATTCCCAATAAATTTTTATATAATCGTTATTTCTTTAATTACTTAATGGTCGTTATCCTGATGTAGATATATATTTGTAGCCTTTCGGTTAGCAGCTACCACATAGGGGATCAGCTAGTGGTATGACTTGCTTATATAACATGTCTATATAGTTCACTTGATAAAACTGGAAGAGACTTACCTTAATTGCGTGCGAAGAGCATCACTATCGCGTTAATGCGAAGAGGAGCGAGCTTTGATAACATGTGCGTAGTGATGTGTTCATATACATATGGTCATTGCGTGGGTGTCTGACTGGTTGATAGCCAAATCGCAGCTCATCACCGCTCCACTCGTTGTTGATGATAGGGAAAGGCTATTGCACTCAAAGAGGAGGTTGAACACAATCCCTTATATGGTACAGCGGAATACATATGTGTAGCATTTGAAAATGGACAGAGAGTAAATGGGGTATGGAGTTACTCCTTTAAAGTAAATTAGTATTCATCCAATTTATGTTTTACTCGTAAAATATTTTATTAATCATTGAATTAATTAAAATAACAGTGCTGCCAATATGTAAAAATGTCTTTAGTATCTTTATTATTTATTATTAAATTAAATTCACTTACATTTGTCAATTTTTGAAGTGTGAGCTTTGCAACTGATTTTCCCAAGAATGGCAACCTCATATAAAAATGTCCTCATATAGATTGAGTTGAGAAATTATCATAATTGATCATTAATTAATATTATTTGATACTATAAAAGTCATCTTCTCGAAAATTTGATCAATTATATAAATATCTCTAGAGGGTAACCTCACAATATCTTACAGTAATATAAATAAATGTTTTTAAGGGATTAACAAAATAGTTTCTTTTGTAAATTGTGATTGAGCTTTATCATTCTGAAATTTTATTAATTCAATATTTCTCTGAAAAAGATCTTTTCATTTCGTTAGCTTTCTATAAAAAATATTAATATGTATTTTAAATAATAATTAGAGAAATAAAAATTATTTGTCAGTCAATCCAGAAAGTATATTACTGGCGATATAGATGGTGATTGATATTGGATTTGAAATTGTGTAACAAAGCGTTTATGGAGGGTATAGTTCCGAAGTGCAGTGGGGGGAGAGCAATAATAGTATCCTTTATAATAAGGGTAGGTGGGATAAGGTAACTATAGTATATAGGGTAATTAGTTTATTGATTTTGTAGGGAAGAATATATGCTGGTATTTTGGTCGAAAGAGTAGTCGAGTGACGAAGGCTGATTAGTGAAGAACAATGTGCGTTTAGTTAATGCGTACGAGGGATGTGTGGATCCATCTTTTACATTGAAACAATGATGTGAAAGAGGGAGGAGAAGAATTAAATTGTATTTAGGTTTTATGGTTTGGAACAGGCGTACGATAGGATTAATAGAGTAGCTCTATGGCAGGTGTTAGTCATATATGATGTTGGTGATAAGCTTCTGCAATGGAATCAAAAGTATTATGACGATAGTTGTGAGGCGTGTTGTAAGAATAAATAGAGTCGAAAATGATTGTTTAATATTAAAATGGAGTTGAGGCAGGGATGTGTTATGTTTCCTTGTATTCAATTTGTATAATGGATGGGGTTTATGAAAGAATGTAGAGAGGTGGGGGTGGTAGGAGATGATGTTAGAATGATGAAGAATGGAAGAGAATGGAGGGTTCCCTACCTATTATTTGAGGATGATTTGGTTTTGTTGGCGAATCTGAAGAGACTTTGAGAGGTTTGGTACAGAGATTTAGTAGTGTGTAAAAGGATGGGGTTTGAAAGCTAAACGTAGATAGAGTTAAGGTTATGGTTAGTGGAGTAAGGCAGTCCTCGGTTGGAGTTATGTTAGATGGTGAGGCAGCTGGGAAAAGTGTCTGAGTTTAAATCATTTAAGTTAAATGTGGATGAAAGGGAATGGGATGATCGCAGAGTTGTAGTAGGGAAAAGTTGTGAATGGCAAGGAAGGTGGCTGATGCAAATTAAATCTTGGTGCATGTAAAGGGACTAAGTCTTGAATGCGCTAGCTAGGGGTCTTAATGAAGTATGTTGTTACCTGTGAATGTATAGTAGTGAAACTTACGTTTGTTTTACGTACTGATTTAAAGTAATAATGTGTTCAGATGGACAATCTTAGGGGTGTGATTTTAGGTGTGAGAAGAATTGATAAAATGGAATGAACGTATTAGAGGTGTGTGGTGTGACGAAAGGGGGTAAATGAGAGAATAGATTAAAGTACGTTGAGAATGTTTGGTCATGTGGAAAAAAGAGGAAAGATAGTCGGTTGGTTAAAACGGATGTATAGTGGTGAGTTGTGCTGGGAATCGATCGCTGGGAGACCGAAGAAAAGTGGATTGACGGTCTATATAATACTATACGTATTAAAAGGTATGAATGACCTGAGGGAGATTATTAGGTGAGAGAGGTACAAGAATGAAAGTGTAACAAGTACATAATATAAGGATAGTGTAATTAGGCTAGGTAGTGTTATATTTATGTGATATAGATAGGGTATATAGCTATATATATATTAAGTTGTACCCACTATATTTATGTGAATCGGCAGTCATGTATTAATATTAACGCTCAACAATATATACATGAATCCCCAATACGCTTGTGATGACACGAACTGGCTGGATGGCCACACTTAATGTAGAAAACGAGGTTTCCTCGTATCCAGCCGTCGGTTCCCAATCATGTAGAAGCATCATCATCTAGGTGGACTTTATCCTGACTGTGTCATCATCACTGAGATCGTCGTTCGTCATCTTATCTCACAAAAAACATCGGTATAAAGGGGCATATCAATCATCCGATCATCATCGGTAATGATTGAGCTTTTCTTTATCGACTCATCTGCTTCAATCCTCTTTCATTCTTCATTCCTACCTACTTTTCTTCCCTCTGTGTTCCTCTGCCAGAATGTGCAGGGTGTTACGCACCTTTATCCACCAGGCTTTGGCGGCATAACAGATTAGCACCGGGAATCTAAACATCTGATTGTAGCATTTTTTAGTAGATTTAAATATAAGTAAGTTACTTTTATAATAGTTTTAATAGAGAGAATTGGATGGCAGGAAGAATGAGTATATATTTCATAAATATATTAAAGAATATAAATTTAATTTAAGAATAAATTGATTATATATAATATATTTAAATATTAATAGTAGCTATGATATATAATATAGTAAAAATAATAATATATATATATGCTATTTATAAGATTATATATATATGATATTAATTATGGACAAGGTCTATATACCCTACTAGTGTTGCGTGAGCTTGTAGAGTATAATAATTTACTCT
>JABUQX010055192.1:0-7500 GCA_015478945.1 Trachelipus rathkii
GAAATTATTATAATATATATTATATATGATAGTATATATATATATACTATATATATATATATAATATATATTATATATATATAATATATAATATATATATATTATATAGACTAATCATTATAGTCATCACAAAATTTCATTTTATGCGATACAGATAAAATCATTTAATTATCTATTTAAAACATTACTATTCGTTTCGGGATCAATCATGTAAAATGCGTAATTCGTTTAATAATACTCTATAATTTCTTTCATATGCTTAAAAAACACTTTGATTCGCAATATCTCACATTTGATAAATACCAGCCTACAGCAGATATGAGACAATCTTCAGGACATCAAGATATACACTATTATAACTATTCACTAAAAGCATCATCTATACTTTGTTTTTCTCAACAATACATACGATCACCATCTTGATTAGAGCTCAGTGAAAAAGGGGGGGATAAAACCTTTTGACTTTTTTTAAAAAAAAAAAAATAAAAAGATATCTAAGAATTTTTCTTCATTCTTTTGATATATTAAAAGCTGCAAGGAGATAAGCTTTAGTCACATATATAAGAAGTTATTTGTTTGTTCGATTTTAATTTATTATTACTATTTCATTATTATTACTCAATGTATTTTCATATTATATTATTATTATTAAAATCTAAGTAATCCATTCATTACGATTATTTTGCATATAAATTGTGGAGGGGATATGAATTGTCATCTTATAAGTGTAAGATGAAAATTATTTTTATTATTGATTAGTTTTGTCCTTTATTATTATTTTTATTATTATTATTATTATTATTATTATATTATTATTATTATTATTATTATTATTATTATTATTATTTTATTACTATATTATATTATATTACTTATATTATTATTATTAATTTATTCATTATTATTATTATTTATTTTTTTTTATTATTATTATTATTATTATATGTATTATTATTATTATATTATTATTATCTATTATTTATTATTATTATGTATTATTATAATGTATTTATTATATTATTATATTATTAATTATTATTATTATTATTATAGCAATAGTGGTATTATTTCTCCAGATTGTCATTGCTGTTTTTTATTTTATCATTATTGTAATGCAGTGGTACATGAAATATATAACATTACTTTATTTATGTATTTTAAGGTAAAGGCCAAGTATTGCCATTGCAATATTATTTTTCTGTTATATGTATATTTGAAATGTATGCTGCAAGGCCCAGTCAAACTGCTGTAAATATGTTGTTTTTCAATACGTGCAAATAGAACCAACGAAAACTCATCTTTTGAAGCCTAATTTTGAAAGCTGGATTATCATTGGTCGTTATTGTATTATTTATTAAATTGATTTTATTATGTATTAATTATTATTATTATTATTTATGTATTATTATTATTATTATTATATTTATCTATTATTATTATTATTATTAAATATTTTAAAGCATTTGAAAGGGATACTACGTATTAGTATATATAGTTAAATTGTTGTGTATATATTATATATATATAGTATATATAGTATATCTCTCTCTCTCTCTTATAAAGTTATTTTATACTATTATAATATATATATAAAATATATATATTAATATATATATAATAATATATATATAAGAATTTTATTTGATTCACTATGCTGTGCAAATTGTGGCAGCGCAATATCTTCCATTTTTGTTAACTTTTTATATTTTGCTTACAACAAAAGATTGTTATTTCTTGAGAAGGAGACTGATTTACAAGACATTAACATGCTGGCTTCTACCCGATGTCTGTATAGGTATTTATCTTGAAAATTAATTGATAAATATTATACTTCATTCTTATTTATTGTTTTAAGGATATGTCAATTTGATAGTGAATAGTTATAGTTTTGGAAGCCATTAAGTAGTAAGAAGTGAAATTTTGTGTATCTTTTCGCTGTTTGTTTGTTTGCTAACCAGAGATGTATATAGTTTGGTAGTTCTTGCACCCTATATATCGCGAAATCAATTTAAGTTATTTGTTGGGTATGTATATTTTTTTGTATCCAGAGAAGTTTTGTTTAGATTTTATTACAGTAAATGTAATATGTGTTTTAAATTTAATAATGTGAAATAATTTCGATGTGGAAAATTTCGCTATTTATTTTGTAGTAAAGATAAAGGTATTTAAAGGAGTGTTTTAAAGTAATTTGTGTTTGTATTGTGAATATTCTATGCATTGTTATTTCAAAGCATCGTCTGCGTATACGGTTTTTCAAAAGTGCATTGTGTCCAAATCGGTGCTAGATATACTGGCAGGTAAGTCTTTTGGTATCATTGAATTTATTTGTTGAAGTTGTTGCAAATATTATTTCTGGGAAGAGAATGGACGTGACTACTTTAATGATCATGCAGTAACATTGTATAAAAAATCGAAGTCAAGTTTATTTTGTTTATTTAAAGTTTTCTTAAATCAACTAATAAGTGCAGCTCATTGCATTGGTAGTACGAGCTGTTTTTATTGTCCGCTGATCTTGCGTATTTGTGGCACATTAAAAATCGACATATTTGTGTAAATTTCAAATTCATTTAATTTTCAAGTAAGTGTATTATATCAGGTTTCGCCGAGTACAGTAGTATAGTTCTAATTTAATTATAATGAAAAATATTTATATCTATTCTTGAACATAAATATTTAATGTATATTTAATAGATACATATTTATGGTCGAGGATTTATGTAAATTTAAAGATAAAGCATTTTGTATTTTGTATTGATTGACAGCAATAAAATAATCATTGGTATTCATGTACTGGTGGTGCTGTATTCTAGCGCATGTATGTGGATTATCAAGACATCCAACTTATTTCATGCGGAACTTTATAAAACCTAGTTTTTGTAAACACGGTATTTTTATTTGACTTTTTTTTATTAAAATATTCTAAATTTACGTCCAGTAGTTTCCTGAGTGTTCCAAACGTATTTTCTTCCTCATTTATTTGAATTCAAGTAGTTAATTTATTTAGGTCTTAAAGCGATTTCATGATCAAAACATTGATCATACAACAGGGGTGAGTTCATTGATAAGGAATAAGTACTGATTGAACGTTTTTCACATAAGAGTAAAAGCACTGGTCAAACCGTTGTTTGAATGAATGAATGAATGAATGAATGAATCGAATGAATGAATGAATGAATGATGAATGAGTCACAGAAGATTTGACTCTTCGTCAGCGGCTTCGTAACGTTGGACTCGCGTTGCTGAGTTAAAACAACCGATGGCTCTATCCAACTAGGCCATCCTACTCCCCAAAAAGATACGCTCAAACGTAGTTTTTAAAGCACGCACGGTTCTCATCCCATAAAATGCGGTGTTTCACTTGAAGGGTCTTCAGGGAGATAAAGTTGGTGAGTTTTAAGTATAGATTTGTTCTGCAATATTGTACAGGCCGATAGCTCATTCAACAGGAGGCCTGGATACTGTTACAATACAGGTATGAGAATCTACAAGGTTTAGTTGATTTGGATTTGTCACGGGGCCTGGCCCAAGGATTGAATTATCGAGGTATTTCGATAACGAGTAACAGTTTTCTTGACTAGATTTTTATCTTTCATTCCAGTCGCATTACTATTATTAAAATGGGTATACCTGTCTCGGAATCTCTTTTAATAACCTCAGTCATTTATTCATTATATGGATTAGCCCATAGTTTCATCATCGACTTTTTTGGTAAACTTTGTTCACACGATCTTTCAATACGAAAAATGCGAAAAGGGCTTGTGCGCAGAGTTATTAATGTAAGGCATTTCTTACTACTATCAAGCAGTTGGGATATTGTTGAATTGGTGTTTTAACTGTCAAATATAAGTCCATTCTGTACTTTTGTTTTTTATTGAAGTTGAACATAATTCATTTTTTTGGATACTGTGAAATAGCAATTTGTTGCTATTGCACAGATAGCTTGTGGTTTGGAAAGCAGAGAACCTGGACATGAATTTGGTAAGATATAATTTTATGTTCTTTTTTTTATGATTTATGATTGATGTTGATTTATATAGTAAAAGATATAAATAATTAATGTTTATTTATTATTATTAGAAAATAATATTTTATATTTTGGAGAAAAAATAGTGGTTTCGAAATTCCCGATTTTCACTTACTTCGTGTTCTGGGGCGAAAACACTGTTTTCCCGCAAGCTTTTGTCAAATTTTACTATACGTTATTAAACTAGTATAGTATAGTTATATATGTATATTTAAATATATTATTATATATAAATATATATATATATATTATATAAATTATTTATATAATATATATATAACTAGTATATATATATATATATATATATATATATATATATATATACATTTGTAATTTTGCGGTTTGAAATTGGTTTTCATACGTGTATCAGTGTGAGCCAAATTTCAAAATTTTGGTAGAAAACGTGATTTGTGATTCGTGTGTCAAAAAGTGACTTTGTAAAGAACGCGGTATATTTTATAATTTGTTTTGGATACAACAATTATAATAATGGCTTCTTCTAATGCCGAGTTTATAGAAATGTGCAAATCCGCTGGTTTTTCGGATGAGGATCTCGCTGCCGTACTAAAAGATAAAATGGCTGCTGATTTGGAGAAAAAAAAGATAGCTGCTGCTTTAAAGGAGAAAAGGTTAGCGTTTGAAGCTGATATAAAGAAGACTAAGCTTAAAGTTGAAGCCGAAATAAAAGAAATTAGGCACGAGGTCGAAATACAGAAAGCTAGATTCAAAGCTGAGGCTCAAAAAGCTAAGTTAGAAGCGGAGAAAGACGCGAGAGAATTAAAGGAGAAAAATAATAAAGTAGTTGAGGAAAGTATTGTTAGTTCAGAGAACTAACTACATGGGAGCTCATCTTTTAAATCTAGCATCCAACAGTCACACGCGAATTCACAATCACGCAGACAAAGGTCATAATAACAATAATAATTTTAGATCGAGAGGCGGTGGTTACTCGACGAATAGTAACCATAAAAATAGCAACCAACATACATCTGGAGCAACCAACAATGAAAGCAGGATCGGAAGTGGGAGTGGCGGCAGACAGGGTCATCGTCGCAGTAGCAGTGAGCCCAGGGGTCATAACACGGCTTTTAAGTATCAAAGGAGAGGGCATCTCGCAAGAGACTGTAGAGTCCCTCCTTATTTCAACACCAGTGGTAGAGGACAAAGTGGTTCAGGTGAAGAGCCGAGTCTCCTGAATGACATAGAAAAGGTGGAATATGACGAAGTGTCACACCTACCTGTAACGTATGGACGGTGAATGGCTATCAGTCAAAGCCTCCGAGATCCGGTTGTAGCGTAGTATTTGCGAGAAAAATTGTACCGAAGAGTTGTTATAATCGAGATAACTTAAAATAAGGTTGTTGGAGCGGGTACGGTGATTGAGCTCCTCTCGCAATATTGAGTGGATACCGGCTCTTTACGTGGGTAAGACAACCGCGAGCCAGGCTGCCGGAATCGATATGATTTGGTCATTTGGGAATGTCAAAGGTGCATTACCCCCGTTCCAGCCTGACCTCGCATGGGAGTCCGACTGCGTGTCGAGGGCCTCGTAAAGTAGAGGTCGAGCATAACCATAGAAGTATGCTGGTCCCCATCGCTGAGAACTCTGAGGAAGATTCACAAGAAGAATCTGATCAATATATCAATAATTTTGGAATTGCGATTTGGGGGTGGAGTATGTACAGGGGAAACGCGTCAGGCACATATCCTTGGACGTCTAAATAATAAAGTGTCGAACTAACCGCGGAGCATCATATGAATATATGATAGGTCCCCAGCGTCACTTAAAGATAAAAGTAACCAGGAGAGATGATGATGTCCCTAACAGAACACCAAGATGTTTGAGAAGACACGGTATAATCGAACGAGATGCCAGGTGACATAAGTTGAAGAAAAGTACAGATTGGTCTGGTGAGACAGATTGTACTAAAGAGTGTGGTGAGTTACGGAGAAGTGGTGTAACCCCTCACATACAAAGTTCCATCAAGGAAAAGACAATAGTTGTGGGTGAAGAAGAAGCACCTCGCAGAATCATAGCTGCACAGAAAATTATGGAAGGGTGCGGTGAGATTATTAATGAAATGGAAGATACGATGTCTCGAAAAGAGGAAGTTAAAGAATGTAGTGTAAAGGAAGGTTGTGATGGTATGCCGAAACGCAGGGAGAAGACAAAGAGGTATTCTCAGCAGTATTGTTGGGACAGTGAGAATCTATTGCGTCTAGGATCAAAAGATGGGAATAGAGAGAGAAAAAGTTCATTGAACTGTCTGAAAGCGTAATAAATCATGTGGCCAAAATCCTTTTGTAAAGGGAGAGAGTTAAGACACCGAGATCTGCATACACGAAATGTCAGTCGGTTTGATGATGGGCAAATGCACAATGAATGGTTGAAGATAAGCTGATAAGAGAAGACATCGACAGTATGAAAAATGTGTGGATAGTAAAGAAAGATATGTGCGGAGAGGATAATAGAACATACTTCAGGGTGATTAAAGAAGGAATTTCAGGAAAGGAGGAAAGAAGTAAAAATGGTTGTAAAAGTGTGAAGTATGGTGATGATGAGAAGACACATGTGAAGGATTATCATGTGTTGAAATTATTGTTCCCAAGGAAGATGATAGTAGTTAGCAGGAAGGACGAAAAGTGTTGGAAGAGACACAGAAAGTCAAAGAAACGTGTGATATTATGGAGAAAGTTGAGGAGAAAAGGAGATGACGAAGAAAGAAGATGTAGGTCTGGAGGAAAGGATGTAAAGAAGACACTGATAATTGTATACAGGAGTGAGATGCCGATAATTGTGGTCATTGTAAGAATAATGGGCGAGAGGAATGAAGCTGACTATTTTGTTGAAAATAGATTCAAATATTCTGTGACCCGGCATGAACACCCGAATACTCGTAAGACTGTTCTTTAAGTAAGTCACACTACAGGGGATAGTTTGTTGCAAAAATGGGTGGTAATAAAGAACTAGTAGGAGCGAATGGAGGTGGTGAATTCAAGGAGGTGAAAACAAGAAGGGCTTGTCCATCATTTAAAGGGGATGTATGCAGTGGTAATGAATATGAGATGTGGATTCATTTATGTAATTTAAGGTAAAGGCCAAGTATTGCCAATGATATTTCTTTTCTGTTATATATATTTATTGCTGCAAAGGCCCAGTTGAAAATATTTGATAATGGTTGGTAATTTTAAGTGCAATAACACGCATGAAAACCATCTTTTGAAAGCTTTAAGTTTTGAAAGTCTGAATTTGAATTCATTGGTCGTTCTTTGACAAAGCTTTAGTTAATATTGATTTTATTATTATTTATTATCTATTATTCATTATCATTATTATGATTATTCCTTATTATTAAATATTATTAAATATTTTTAAAGGCATTTGAAAGGATACGACGTCTTATTATATAGTATTAGAATGTTTTATATTTATATGATATAGTATATAAATATAATGATATATTATTATTATTCGT
>JABUQX010055192.1:12500-27500 GCA_015478945.1 Trachelipus rathkii
GAAATAAAATAAAAGTAATTTTACTACTAATAATAATAATCATAATAATATAATAATAAAATAATAATAGAGAATAATAATAAATAATAATAATAATAATAATAATAATAATATAATTAATAATAATAATAATACTAATAATAGAATAATAATAATAATAATATAGATTTAGTAATAATAATAATAATTAATAATAATAATTATAAAAAATAAATAATAATAAAAAAAATAAAAATAAAATAAAAATAGAAATCAAAATAAAAATAAAATAAAAAAAATAAAATAAATAATAAAATAAAATAAAAATAAAAATAAAATTAACTTTATTCATTTTATTTTTATTCATTATACAATAAAATCATAATCTACTAATAATGAATAATAATAATAATTTAAATAATACAAAAAAATAATAATAATAAAATAATTATCACTAACAATAAACATAATAACAAATAAAAATAAATAATAATAAAATAAAATGATAATAAATCAATAATAATAATAATAATAATAATAATAATAATAATAATAATAATAATAACAATAATAATATTATAAATATATAATATTATATAATATAAATATATATATATATATATATATATATATAATATATATATATATAAGTCATCATATATAAATATATATACAATATGTATGTATATATAATATTATATATATATAGTATATATATATATATTAAATTAGCAGCATAATCTACACTTTATTAATAGATTATCAGTGTCTGATAGAGAGAAAAGGTCAAATTAGAAACAAAAAATTAAAATACAAAAAAGGAGAAAAAGTGAATTTAAATATTCACTCCTACTTCAACATTTGGACATAAACAGTGAAAATAATTATAAATTAAATTTCAAAAAAAAAAAAAAAAAAAAAAAAAAATATTTAAATAAAAAAAATAGTTATATTAAATTTACAAAAAAAATAATAAATAAATAAATAAATTATTAATTACAAAAAAGAAAAAAATTGCGTTGAGAAATAATAAATAAAAAAAAGTACAAAAAGTTTAAAATAGCGGTGTTAAGAAAGTAAAACATAGAAATAGATATATATATATATATATGATATCTGCATATATAAGTATCTAAAAATATATATCATTATTATTTATATATTTATAATATATTATATATATATAAATATATATATTATATTATATATATATATATATATTATATATATATTATAATATAATAATATATATATATATATAGGCAACAGAGTGGCAAGACTCAGGACCCGGGTTCAATCCCAGGTCCGGATCATAGGTAGAAATTACCTAGAATAGTTCCCCCTCCGAATAAAGGGCACTGCCCCTGAGGTGTGACCTTAAAAAGAATTAGTAAATGCATCATAACTACTCCACAATCATTCCCTAGGAATTAGATTTTTTCTCCCCCTTTAATAAAATTCGTACCCCAAGTGGGGAGAGCTTTCTAAGATGTTGCTTAATTATGATTCCGCAATAGGAATCGATCCATTAACCTTCACTACGTATACCTATTCACTTTACTTTTTGAGTCACGGGAACAAGTCTTAATAAAGTAGTTAAAAGGTAATTTAAAATTAAAAAAAAAAAAATGTCGCTCATACTAAATGAAAAACGAAATTAAAAACATTCACTGGCATATATATATATATAATATATATTATATAATATACTATAATATATATATATATAATATATTAGTAAGTATTATAATATATATTATAACTATATAGTAATATATATATATATATATATATAAAAAACACATCTCATATATATATAATATAGTATATATCATATTCAATGTAAGAGTTTTATATATATATATATATACTATAATATATTATAATATATATATAGAATTAATATATTTTTTGGCATAATATATATATAATATATTATATATATATATATATATATAAAGTTAAAACCTTAGGGGCGCATTCCTATTTAAGGATGAGAATTTCTATAGGTAATTGCTACCTAGTATACGGAAGAGGGATATAACCCTGTCGATATAACTCACGATGCTGTTGCGCTGTCGTTGGACCACGGTAAATCAAATGTAATAAAAGCAACATTAATTTAAAAAAAAAAAATCCTATTCTTTCAATCTTTTGAGATTGGAAATGTAAAGGAAAGGAACTGTAATTAAAAATGAAGCTTCGATTAAAATGAAAAATATGATATTGACACAGAAAATGAAAGAGATCAATAAAATGGGGGAGGGGGAAGAGTGGCATTTTAATTGAGAGAAATATGGGGGAGGAGGGGGAAAGAGTGGCATTTTAATTGAGAGAAATAAGAGGTCATGGTATAGATTTTTTTTTTTTCATTTTCATATTTCAACAGATGTGGAAAATCGATAAAAGAGGATAGGAGATAAAATAACAGAATGCCATTAATAAACATTTAAAAAAAGAGTAAAGTATTAAACAGAATTCCAAGAAACACCCCAATTAATAGAATTAAATGATGAGCAGTGGTGCCACTCACAACTGCCGCTGTTGAGTTCCCAGAAAGGAAATCATAGGAAAAGGTTCAAAAAAAGAAAATATCGGATTTTTAATTTAGGAAAAATATTTTTTTCGTAAAGAGTCTATCAAAGCTTTCAATCTTTCAATGTGTGACGGAAAAGGAGTGAAGGAAGGGCAATCTTTTGACAATTCTCTCCCCACAAACAACTAAAGTTTCATAATTTTCAAGAAGAGTAGTTCATGTATCTATCTATTGCATCTATTGTATCTTTGTATCAATGTATATTCAAGTAGTATCTATTGCATATGCCTATTAACACCATTCCTAGTCGAAACTAAGCTGAATATACATTCTCTGTCTATGAGTGGCAAAAGAGAGGAACCACTGGGCCATGAAGTACAGAGGAATGCTCCAGTCTAAACTAATATTCCATATTCCTAATAGAGGGGTCTCATACCATACGGATGATATCTTCATCAACCCATTCCTACTTTCCCTTAAACACACACACACACACACACACACACACACACACACACACATATATATATATACTATATTATATATAGTATATATATATATAAGTATTATATATATATAATCTATAACTATATATAAAATAATATATAGATATATTACAAAACACAAATTAATATATAATTAATAATTATTATATATAATATACGTATATAATATAAAAAAAAAAAAAAAAAAAAAAAAAAAATAAATATATATATATATATATATATATATATATATTATTGCAATAATACATTTATCCTGCTCGTGAAACGAGTTTCAAAAAAAGAAGAAAAAAAATCCAAAATATTTTTGCACGTAAAAAATGAGAACGAAATCTGAATAACGCTATGGGTAAACATCTTTCTGAATGAAACTGTCACAAAAAAATAGTTTTTTTTTTTATAACCAAAAAAAAAAAAAAAAAAAAAAAAATCTAATTTAACTCCATCCCTCTCCCCCCCCCCAAAAAAAAAATGCAAAAAATTTCCCTTCAGTGACAACATTTTATAAACGGGGGGGAAAAAAAGGAAATTTTATTTTGAGGAGGAAATATGAAATGGAAAGAAAAACAACAAAAAAGATATATATATATATATATAAAAAAAGCTAAGTTATTTAAAAATATTTTATACAGCTTGGGAATTTTTTATAACTTTATCCTTCTAATGACATACATACACCTACACACACACACACACACATAATAATATTATAATATATGATATATAATATTATATATATATATATATATATATATATATATATATATAATTATAATATATCATATATATAATATAGTATATATATTATAATAATTTGTTTATGGAGAGCTGTTTGCAGAGGAATGGTGAGGTATCGGAGGGCCTGGAATTAATGAATGGGAATAATGAAGGGAAGTGAACATGATACTGTTTGCGGATGATTCTGTCCTAGTGGCGAAGAGCGCGGAAGTTGAGCGTATTTGGTTGAGGGAATTTGAAGAGATGTGCGGACAAAAGGTGGCTTAAAAAAATCCGGGTAAGAGTACAGTGTTTAGTGTTTGAGGAGGAGGAAAGTGAGGAAGGGGAGGGGTTAAGGTTCGAGTGGGGTGTAGCTGGAAGAAGTAAAGATTTTTAGATATTTAGGGGTGGATTTGGGTAAGGGGGGAGGATGAAGGAGGAGATAGAGAATAGAGTAGGAGAAGGAATGAGAGCGTTGAGTGGTCTGAGAAAGTAAGGAAAGGGGGGGAATTTATACAGAAAGTAAGGATAGAGTATGTTTGAAAAAATTTTTGTACCCAGCGGTGTTGTATGGGTGTGAACGTGGGGGTAATGCCAGGTCCAGGAAGAAAGTTGAAGTATTGAGATGAAGGGGTGAGAGCGGTTTGGGGATTAGTAGAAGGGTGAGATTAGAAATTAGGTTGGTGGAGGGAGAGAGGGAGTGGAGGAATGGTTGTGGGAAGAGCGGGAGAAGGGAATGGTTAGATGTATGGGCATCTGGTGAATGGAGGAACAGGAGAGGGGTTGAGAGTTGGGAGGCCGGAGGGGATAGAAAGAGGAAGGGGGAGAACCGAAGAAGGATGTGGTGGATGGAATAAAGGAGATGCTGAGGAGGGAGGGATGGGACGGAAGAGGGTGGGCGAGAGATAGAATGGAATGGAGGAGGTGGGTGGGGCGAGATGAAGGAAAATGTGGGGAGAGGCTGTTCGTACCACTACCCCGCTCAAGCCGGGAAAAAAGTGTATGCATAATAATAAATAAACATAAATAATATATATTATATATAATATATATATATATATATCTATATATATCTATTTAGTATATATATATATATAGTATATATATAATATATATTATATATACTATATATACTGATATATAATAATATATATATATAGTTCCAATATCTTAATTACGGATATTATTTGCATTTTAAATTAAAAGTCTGAATGAAATTTGGAATTATTATCATATCCATAAACCCCCTTCCCTCCTCCTGCTACTCTATTGATATATGCGAACATAAAAGATAACCTTTGCACTCATGTTGCATCCAAGTTTTTTGACGTTCTGCACATAATCTCGACTAAAGATCGAAAATCTAGGATCTTATTGTTCCTCAAAATATTGGGATTTTGTGCGTTCTGTCTGCTGACATTGAATCATGCTTATGATTTTGAAATCTCACACGCTCTTCAGTTATAATTTTATACTTGATATTAACGAAGAGGTTCTTCACATTTTCGTTCTTGTCCTTTTGCTGGACTGAATATGCTACTGTATTGGGAATTCCTTATCCACATATTTAAACTACTTTTGGGGAAGTCAATAAATAGCCTTTAAATGTTACAGGAAAACTACTTCATAAAATCATTAATCACTCCCAATGTAAACAAGTGAGGGCGATTTATCTGGTTCATTAAGATTGTAAATAGCCTTCATCTTTTTCTAAACTTATATAAATTTCTGCTGCAACGTTCTTCCGAATATCTAGAGAAAGAGTAACTGTATAGTCATCTCCATATTTTTGGCTATATATATATATTGCAATAATATTCACTGGTACTCCAAAAGGCACAGCATATTACAATTGTTTTACCAGTTTAAGCCTTTAAGCACAAGAATCGTATTGGTCATAGAGATGATAAATAAAGAAGGAAACAAACTATTTTTTAACAGAACAAAGTTTGCAACTTGCTGCCACTGTTTGATAGCAACATACCTGATACCTATTTATTAATATACGTTTGTACTGTTCACACATACTTCTATTAACAATCATTTCATTTAAAAATTGCAACGCAACGAAGCTATGCAGCAACAGAAAACATTAATATATTAGCTGCTTCCTACATTATTCTTGTTCGTGCTTCATTGTTGCCAACCAAATTAATAAACCATCTAATGTTTACTATATGTAATGACAAAATTTATTTTATTAGTTAGTGTTTATTTATAAATTATATTTGTCTTATGGCAATAGTTTTTTTAATGGTAATATGTTTTCCTATATTAATATCACTGAATTATTATTCTGTTAATTAAAATTTAATGTGATGAAATATGAGCAATTAAATATTTAAAATCTGCTACAAAAACTGATTAAAAACAATTTATAAACAAACAAACAAACAAACAAACACTAAATTTCATGCAAAATTGCGTTAAATATTATATATGTGTGTGTATGTGTGCGCGTGTGTAAAGCTTTAAGAACAGGGGTTCTTAATCTTTCCTTTTCCACAGGCCTCTTTTTGAATTTTTTTTTGATGACGCGGACCACCAAGACATCATTTAAAAGCCTTTAGTACATTAAATAATTATTTAAAGTTTCTCTTGATTAAGATTTTGTTATACGTTTTCATTTCTTTCAGACTTTCTTTCACTTATAAATACTTTCTTCCTATTTTAACTGCAAAAGATCATAAAATTTCTTCAAGCCTTCTCAGTCAACAGGGTCACCGAATCACAGGTTAATCGCTGCACAGTTAAATAGTACAAATCATCCTATTGGTTGTGCCTGTATTATTATGGCTGTATAGGCCCTTATATAATGATTTAAAAAATATGGTACAAGAATGCTGCAAGTATTCTAAGAAATTGGTGTGAATTACAGGGTTCAAATGTGCGATGGATTTAATTTTACGTCCTTACTCTACAATTATTCATCGGGAGGTGTTTTATTGATCGGAAGACTATATATATATATATATATATATATATATATATATATATAGTATATATATATTATAATATATATATATATCATAAATATCGATTACATTAAATATATAAGTACATATATATATAATATTAATATAAATATAATAGGGAGGTGTTTTTTATATAGATAAATAATATATAATATATATATATAATATAGTATATATATATATATATATATATATATAGTAGTAACAGGGAATTTACACGGACAAGCCCCACCCCTTTTCTACGACGTCACTAAGCTCCTCTTTTTGTATTTGTTTGCTATTGTGCTGTTTTTTGAGGACACACACACTCACCACACTATATATATATATAATATATATAGAAAAATAATATCTTTAAAGATGGATGTAAATACCTGTAGTGAATTTGTATCAACCATATAAATAAATATATATTTATTCACTTTAATTTAATATACTTTAGTTAATGTTTAAATGGATTTTTAAATTTTATTTTATTTTTCTACTTTGGTTCCTAATTATTTTTATTTAAATTAAATTAGTTGTATCTTTTAAATAATACGTTAGAGCAAGCTATGAACATATAAAGCAAAATTTTCAAAGCAAGTTTCGAACGTTTTTTTGTTTTGTTTTTCTTGTTTTTTTTTTTTTTTTTTTCTTTCTCACTTTCTTTACTCTCTTCAATTTCATAAAAACTAACTAAAAAATCTTTCTGAGTTGGCAGATCTTAAATCTGTTGAATGTGTTGACGTTGATTTCATAGAGGGTTAGGTCTCACAGTTTATTATTGGAAAAAAAATTGTTTAGGTCAAAATGACCACTGATTCACATTATACTCATTATTATCTGTCTAAGTTTGTTCTTTATTACATCTTTCATTTCATTATTAATCCAATTTCAATCATTTTCTTAACAATTTCAGAAAATAATATTCATCTTACATCAGAGATTAACAATTTTACTAAAAACATGAGCACCTGTATCATAATTATTAAATCTACTTTTCAAACCATTGCTTTCCATAAAAAGTTTTTCATTTTATTCTTGAGTTTTATTTTCATCGTTTTGTACACCACCATCGTTATTACCAATATTTGTACTCTAAAACTAGTTATTACAGAAGACAGCATTAATTTAGACCTGCTGAATGCATTGATTATAATAAAATGTCTGAAAAACAAAACTTTTTCAAACAAGGCCAGTCATTTTCAGTTAGAACAGAAATATTAGGATATCAGTGTAGTAGGAGAGTTGTGAATGGTAAGCAGGTGAGTTGAGCAATTAAATCCTTGGTGGATGTAAAGGAACTAAGTCTTGAAAGCGCTAGGGTTCTGCTTGAGGGTATGTTGTTATTTTATAGCATGGAAACTATGGTGTGGAATAAGAGGTATAGATCTAAGGACAATCTGTTCAAATGAATCAATTTAGGGGTGAGCTACGCGTGAGAAAATTTTGACAAAATGGAGAAAGTATGTATTAGGGAGTTGTGTGGTGTGACAAAAGAAGTAAATGAGGGAATACATGAGAATGTATAATATATGTATAATTTATGGTGATTAGGAAAGGATTAATGTAGTCGATTGGTTAAGCAGTTATAAAGTGGTGAGTAGGTTGGGAGGCGACCGGTTGGGAGACCTAAGAAAAAGCGGATTGAGTCAGTAAAAGAATTGTCTGAAGAAAAAATTTAGAGCAAGAACGAATGGTGGTTGGTTAGCCTAGGCCAGATTATTTTCGGGTATGTGCCGCACATGCATCATATATGAAGGATACATCCGATATATATATATATATATATATATATATATATATATATATATAATATAAATATATATATATAATATTTATATATATATATATATAAGTATATCATATATATATACTAAATATAATATATATACCTCCTTCCTGGCAAGTAACCCCCATCAAATAGCGTCCCAGATTTCCTGATCATGCAACGTTTCAAATTTTACCGGTCTTTGGAACATTCACACATAACATATTATAATAAGTACTATTTATATATATAGTATATATATATAATTTATAATATATATATATATATATATAATATATAATATAATATATTATATTATATATATAATAATATATATATATTATATATATATATATAATTTATCTAATATATATATATATATATATATATAATATATATTATATATATATATATAATTAGTACATATTATATAAAGAATTATAAAAAATTAATGATTATTGCAACATACCGAAATATTTAATTATACGAGTCAGCCATTTTATTTCATACTTAGTCATTTTTTATTCATATAATTTAAAAATAATAATGTAATACTTATTAAGTACGCGATTAAAAATATACTTTATTGTGATGATTGTAGAGTTTAAAAAATCCAATTGGAAAATATTAAGTTGACAAAGTGAAATCATAGTATATATAATATATAGTAGTATAATATATTATATATAATATATATATATTATAATATATATATTATAATACTATATATATATATATTGTTATGTATATATATATATAATAATATAATATTATACTATATATATATATATATATTATATATATAGATATATATATTATATATACTATATAATATAATATATATATATATAATAATATATATATATTGATATATATATATATAATTATATCTCTATGTTATATATATATATATATATATATATATATATATATATTATATATATATAATATAATAATATATATATTTAATATATTATATATATATCATATTATATATACTAAATGATATATATATATGTATATATATCTATGTTATTATATATATAATATATTAATTATATATATATATATTCATAATAATATATATATATATATATATATATAATATATATATATATACTCTGGTTGGTAAAGGAGTGAGGTCTTCTGAATTTCATAAGACAGAGTTGAGGGAAATCAAGGGCGGAACCAAATTAAAGTCCGACATGTCCAGACACATTGAGTTTGAAAGGAATAGATAAATAGATAAACAGATAAATGGATAAATAGATAAAAGAATAGATAATGGGAGTGTGTTCCAGACTTTACCAGTAGAATACTTGTAAGGTTGATCTTATCGATTAAGTCTGGCGTCGGAGAGTTGGATTGGGAAAGAATGAGAATGTGTTGAAAGTATTTCTCAGTTCAGTGGAGAGTATTTTTCAGTGGAGAGTATTTTTCAGTGGAGAGTATTTTTCAGTGGAGAGTATTTCTCAGTGGAGAGTATTTCTCAGTGGAGAGTATTTCTCAGTGGAGAGTATTTCTCAGTGGAGAGTATTTCTCAGTGGAGAGTATTTCTCAATGGAGGAAATATTCGACGGAACAGTCCATAAGAACAGTGTCTGATGTAATATCAATAGTATTATGAGAGTGACACAGCAATTCTACGGGCAGATAGAGAGACTGAAGAGAGTTAGTGAAAATGAGAGAGTTAATATAGCAAAAAGTCCTAGACTCAAACTTTTTAAGGAGATCTGTGTAAGTGGAACTTTCCTAGATGTATGAGGCATACAACATAAATGGACGAAAGTACCTCCATATAAATAGCGAGCAGGAGGGATGGTGTGAAATTTTTTTGATGGCTTCTCAGAACACTCAACATCTTAAAAGTTTATTTAGAAATGTAATAATGTGCTCTCTCCAAGAAAGAATGCAAGAAAAAGAAATGTGTGGAATATTTAAGGGCAGGCAAAAGTATGTTGCCTGCTTTCGAAGTTGTTATAGTTGTATGGAAGATTATGTCGAATTGGAAGAAGGAGGAATGAAGTTTTTGAGGAATTAAAAGCAACGCTTCTTTCTGCCCCAATTTGAAATGCGGGAAGTATCAGAAGTTAGTTGCTTCAAGGTCACCCACCTAGCATGGCTTATTTGCTGTTTGTTGGGTGGAGCATCTTTCAAAATGAAAGCAGTGATGAAGGGTGGAGTGGTCGACATAGGTGATTAAGGAAAAGTAGAAAAAAAAATTTGGGTATTGGACTGTACCCTGAGGAACACCACTATTAATTAAAAGTTTTAAAGGATGAACAGTGACCGTCTAGAACGACTCGAAAGAAAATCAATGAGAATATCAGATAGGTCAGAAGGTCAGAAGGTCAGAAGGTCAGAAGGTCAGAAGGTCAGAAGGTCAGATAGGTCAGATAGGTAAGAAGGTCAAAAGGTCAAAAGGTCAGAAGGCCAGAAGGTCAGATAGGTCAGATAGCTAAGAAGGTCAGAAGGTCAGATAGCTCAGAAGGTCAGAAGGTCAGAAGGTCAGATAGGTCAGAAGGTCAGATAGCTCAGAAGGTCAGCAGGTCAGAAAGTGCCAGACTCTATCGAAAACTATCGATATGCCCAACGCTATATCAAAGGATTCAATGAAATACCAAAGAGTAGGGAACCAAGAGTAAAAATAGTTAAAATGGAAGTGAAAGAAGATTACCAGTATAGAAACCCTTACGGAAGAAAAGGGGAAAAAAAAGAAAATTACCAGTATAGGGGATTTTACAGAAGAAAAGGGAAAAAATAAAAAGCAAAAATATATAGAAATTATATGCGGGTTCACCTTTTGCCAAAAGTAAAGCTTGAATGAGTCATAAAATTAACAAAAAGTTCCTTCTCAACAGATCAATGATAATTGAATTGTGAGTAGTCAACCTATGTGTAACCAAACTGGCAAATTGGCACCGAAAACGTTGCATAATGTTATAAAGGAAGATCTTATAAAATGTAGTCCCAGAGCTACGAAATTATAAAGTGTTTAGAGGCTTCCAAATTTTCCTATTAAAGATTAGAAAACTTTGTAAATTATTGAAGTTAAAACATAAGGACGATAGATAGAATGTTGATAATGGTCCCCTTTTATGTCACAAATTGAATGAGCGTACACTTTCAGCAAGAAGTTAAGGTTAAAGTTGATAGAATAAAATATATAATTTACCAAGCCAGGGCTCAAGATCAGCTGCGGAAGTTTTAAGAACAACAAGTGAGACACCGTCAGTCCAATATGTTTTCTTAGTAAATATCTCAGGGAGGAGGAATGGCATCCTTAGAAAAAATTACGATATTAGGTATAAATGAGCTAGGAGAAGGTGGAGAAGGAGGAATAGCTCCTGAGTCGTCTAAAGGTGAATTCGAGACAAAGCTATGAGTAAAGGTTTCAGCTCTAGCAAAAGGTAAAACAGCTGTGGTCCCTTCTGATGAAATTAGAGGAGGGATAGTGTGAAAGCAAAGTCAGAGTTGATATTTTTCTTTTCTTTTTTTTTAGGGGGAAGGAGGAGGAAATACTTGAAAAAGCATAAGGAAAGAGAAAAAGAATTATTACTGCATTTTCTAGGGAGTAAAGAACTCTTAGTATTGCATAAAATAGATTTAGCACGAATCCTGGATTAAAGTAACGAAGCATAAGATTCTGAGGTTTAAAAACGATGGTATTTCACCTTGTGGTGAATAAATAACGAGAACAGTAAGAATTAAATCAAGTTTAGTTAGGTTTAGTTGAAGGCAAAGAGAATGAAATATACACATCCGTGCAAGAGAGAATCACCTCGGTCTAGGAACCGACCGGGGCCCCGGCCCCGGCCCCGGCCCCGGCCAACCCCGGCCATTTTTAGCGACCCCGGCCCCGGCCCCGGCCCCGGCCAAAAATCAGGAAAAACCGGGGTTTTCTACCGGGGTTAACTGTAAATTTACACTAAATAATAGAGTGTTAAATCAAACAAAATAAAAAATAATTTTATATTTTATTTTATTCCATTACTCCTTTGTTTTATAAATTGATGCAAAATGCATAAACATACCTAAATATAGTCATTTTTTTTTGGTATTTACTTTGATTTCAAATTAAAATTGAGGCCAAATTATAAAATTTTTCCGAGTTTTTTACATAAAAATATTCCAAATTTGATATACCAAAAATAAATATACAAATAAATTACATTGTTAAAATATTAATGTATTTAAATCTTATTTCAACACTTTAAAGTAAATATCTCAAAGAAAATCAATATTTTTTCTCAAACCTCTTTTCAAAATTATTTAATTAAAAAAAAAATATATATCATATATATATATATATATATATATATATATATTATATATATATATATTAATATATATATTATATATATATATCTATATAATATATATATATATATATATATATAGTATTATATATATATATATATCGACATGTTGTACAAATATTATAATATATATATATATATATATATATATATATATATTTATATAAAAGATAACAGATAATATATATATACTATATATATATATATATATATATAATATATATATATATTATATAATATATACTTTAGAGAGGAAGCCTTGATTCTCTTGTAGGACTTTGATTTAACGTCACTCATATTATTCCAAACTATACACACACTTGAAAACATAGTTAAAGATTCACTGTATCTTTTTAATGAAATAAATTTTAAAAAGGAAAGCTAATTTTCGTCCGGACACGCGAGACCTCTTCAGGCTAAGGGACTGATTTCCTTTCTTGATCTTCATCAGTTCAAGTGTTTTTCAGTTTGTCCACTTTTCTCTATTTGGAACTATAGTAGTTTTTTGATGTTTTCAAATATATCCAATTTCAATCTGATCTATCTTAAATTCACCGGGATGCTTATTGTAGTTTTTACTATTATAAATGCAAAAAGGATTCCATGATTCTTTGCGAAGGTTCGCTGTGATTGATATTTCTTGAATCTTTATAATTGTTGATATTATAGAGTTGGCCTGTGTTACGCCCTATGACCTTGTTAACGATGATTCAATGACGTAATTGTGCAGGTCATCTGTGTGTTGATTTTTTCTTCTTTGCAAATCTATGGTTTCACCTACATATGATTTATTGCAAGTATTGCAGGGGATGTGATATATACAGCTTTGGGGGAGATTTTCTTTTCGTTTTGGGGTTTTGAGAATGTTTTTTAAGGTGATGTTATTTGATGGAATGAGGGTAATATTTTTTGGTAATATTTGTTTTAACGAATATAATGGTAATTGAGGAATTGGTAAAAAGGAGGTGTTGCTATTTTTCGGGGGAAAGGTGCTATAGTACCTCTTTTTTGCTTTGTTAAATGCTTTTGTGATGAAAAACTCAGGATAGTAAAGTGATTTGAAAGTATTGTGGATGTATTTAGTTTCTTGTGCTAGAAGAGGGGGAGAGCATATACGAAAGGCACAGAGAAATAGAGATGACAGAACAGCTAATTTTGTGTTTGGGGAATGATTAGATAGCCAATGTATATAGTTTGGTGCGAATGTTGGTTTTCTATATATAGTAAATTGCAAGTAATTGTTATTCCATGTGATTAAGGTATCGAGGAAGGGGATAGAGTTGTTGGAAGGCATTTCTATCGTATACTGAACTGAAGGATGAATAGAGTTAATATAGTTTAGGACATCATTAGGGTTGGTGTTGTGAGGGAAGGAGACAAAAATGTCATCTACATATCTAATCCATAAACTATTGTTTAATAAAGGGTTTGGTAAAATATGATAAAATTCTATCTAATCATTCCCCAAACACAAAATTAGCTGTTCTGTCATCTCTATTTCTCCGTGCCTTTCGTATATGCTCTCCCCCTCTTTTAGCACAAGAAACTAAATACATCCACAATACTTTCAAATCACTTTACTATCCTGAGTTTTTCATCACAAAAGCATTTAACAAAGCAAAAAAGAGGTACTATAGCACCTTTCCCCCGAAAAATAGCAACACCTCCATTTTACCAATTCCTCAATTACAATTATATTCGTTAAAACAAATATTACCAAAAAATATTACCCTCATTCCATCAAATAACATCACCTTAAAAAACATTCTCAAAACCCCAAAACGAAAAGAAAATCTCCCTCAAAGCTGTATATATCACATCCCCTGCAATACTTGCAATAAAACATATATAGGTGAAACCATAGATTTGCAAAGAAGAAAAAATCAACATACAGATGACTCCTGCACAAGAACAGCATAAATTCAGCAGTTTTAACAAGTCATAGGCGTAACACAGGCAACTCTATGCCAATATCCAACAATATACAAGATGATCAGAAATGATCTAATCACACGAACCGATCGCAAAATCATGGAATTATAATTTAAATTAATTAAAATAATATAAAATCCTTTTGCATTTATAATAGTAACAACTACAATAAGCATTCCGGTGAAGTTAAGATAGATTTTATACAAAATGAATATCTGAAAACATCAAAATATTTCAACAACACCATGAAGAACAAATAGCAGACCAACTGAAAGCCACGCTTGAA
>JABUQX010055192.1:32500-37500 GCA_015478945.1 Trachelipus rathkii
AATAATATAATAATAATAATAATAATAATAATAATAATAATAATAATAATAATAATAATAATAATAATAATAATAACATAAAACAACTTTTAAATTTATATGTCAAACCAGAGCTTACTAACTTTGGCTTGCGCCATATTAAATTTGGGATTATTAATCCCAAATATTATATATATCAATAATTTAAATGTATTTTCAATTTCCTTAGGTACATCTATATTAAAAATATAAAATGATGACAACCACAAATATGTAGCATTTAAGGGAGATATCTTATTTAAGTAGATGTTGCCATCGATGTAAAGGGAAACATTTCCTCCACTGTAGACTAATGCTGGAGCTCCTTTATTGATCTGCAAAAAAAAAAAATATATATATATATATATATATATATATATATAATATATATATAGATATATATATATTAATATATATATATATATATATATTATATATATTATATATATATCATTTCTTTTTCTTTCTTTCCCTTTATCTACCTTTTTTTCCCAAGATTGGGAGTAAGGTGCGCAACAAGCATCGGATTTGAATCCACAGCATCCTCTACCACTTCCTAAACGCACCTTGTTCTTCAACAATCAGTCCTTCAGTCACTCGACGCACTCTTTCGATCAAAATACCAGCATATATCTTCCCTACAATACTCAATAAACTTATTCCCCTATAATTTCTACGTTCCTTTATCTCTTACCCTTATATAAGGTACTATTACTGCTCTCCCTCCAATCCCTTGGAACTATACCCCCATAAACGTTTTGTTATACACTTCCAAATCTAATCAATCATCATCTCGCTCCTTCATAAACAATTTCTGTTCGTAATTCATTTCTACCTGCACCATTCCTCATTTTCACTTTCTCACTCTGCCCCATTACCTCCTCCTTGCTAATAACCTCATCCCCAAAATACTATTCCTTCTTGCACCCATCAAACGCACACACATTCACCTCTCACCTCTTCATTCTGCCAATATTAATTAGATTTCGAGTGTTCTTTCCACCTCCCCTCACATCCATTTCATCAGTTACAAAAACACCATTCCTATTCCATTATTCTAATCTATATTATATATATATATATATATATATAATATATATATCTAAATCCTCTTGTATCTATCTTGAGATATATATCTACACATACCATAAACATTTTTAGAGACAACATTAATACAAAACAAAACTTTTTTATCGTCCGTAGATGGGGTTGGATGCGTAACATGCACGGAAACAAAAGTTGGAGTACCTAACCATTTCATTCAATAAGGGCTCAAAGCCCCTATTGGTCACTGGTGGATAATTGGCCAGGAAGGGATCGGGTTGGAGTTTAACAGATGGTGAATTCCGCCATTGTTTATAGCATTTGTCTTTTTATTTTTACTAATGAAGATTCTCCTAGTATACATCAGCTCCGTAATAAATAAACACAAATGATGAATATAAACATATATTCCGGAAGCGTAACCGTAAGCATAATACCTTACTACTTGAAACTCCACCCGTAGGGTGGGCCATGGGTGTGGAATCGGAAAAGCCCCCCCGAAACTCCGCGTCCATTCCCTAAGATTATACAACCAAGTGCATGAAAGCGTCCTCAGAAGTTAGGCAAGGTTCGTGTCCTCAACAATTTATGGTCCGGAGAAAAGCAAGAATAACCGGTTTTTGACCTGTACCCTCATCCATAGAGGAAAGAAGGCAAGATGAGCGTGTGATGCACACAGAGACAACAGCTCGATAGCCAGCATGATTCAGGAGGAGATTGGGAAGACTCTCAGAAAAGAGATCAGGAGAACGTAGGGTAGTACGTACAAAAAAAGGAGAAGGGACAAACTGGAGAAGGGACGGGTAGATGAACGGGATAAATAAATAATAAAAATGAAAATAAGAACCACATGAAGAAAAATAAAGAATAAGTACAATAATAATAATAATAATAATAATAATAATAATAATAATAATAATAATAATAATAATAATAATAATAATAATAATAATAATACCTTAATTTTTTTTTTTTTTAGAGTGGATGTACAGGGATCTCCACAGCACACAAGAATGCTGCTAGACCGTGTTAGCAAGCTAACGACAGGGGAAATCCCAAACGAAACGAAAGAGGAACAAGGCTGAGATGGTTAGATCTTATACAAGATGTTCAGTTCCAATAGGAAGGCAAAAATGCGATCACTACGAAAATGAGATGATTCGGATAAGATGTGCTGAAGGCGATGCTGAAGAGGTATAGTTAGCATGTCAGGAAAGAACTTGCTTCTAAGGGTTGAGATGGCAACGCAATCCACAAAGAGATGAACGACTGTTAGAGAACTGGAGGAGCAAAATGGGCAGATCGTTGGTTCTCCCCGCGACATAAGAAATCCATGGGTGAGATTTGTATGACCCAGACGCAATCGAGCAAGGACCATCTCCAGGAGGCGACTCCTCCTACTTGATGAAGACCACCGGCCAAGGACGGGTTTGACATTCCGAAGCTTGGCGCCACGAGCATCCTCCGCCCAACATGACTGCCAGCCAGAGAGGAAGCCCCGACGCAAAGAGATGGAGAAATCTGTAGCAGGGAAATGGCCCAGGCGCACAGCAGGAGGACGGTATTGGGCACACGACATCCCGTGTGCGGCTGTCCTTTTGGCTTCCCCATCGGCCTGTTCGTTACCAGGAACACCCACTTGGGAGGGAACCCAACAGAACTCAATGTTGTGGTTCTGCGCAGGTAACAAGCAGAGGGACTGTTGAATGGTACAGACCAAAGAGTTACGGGTTGACCGGTCAAGCAACGACTGGAGAGCGCTCCGAGAATCTGAAAAGATGGTATAGTTACCCCCACGGGCGAAGGTACTGATCCTGTTCACCGCCATGGAAATTGCTATCAGTTCAGCTGAAAAAACAGACAAATATGGTGGTTTGGCGTGGGAGACAGTGATGTCCGGAAACAACTGAAGCTCCCACCCCTTCCTCCGTCTTGGAACTATTGGTGTAAACCGCTATAGAGTCGCTATGGACCTCCGCGTGAGACACAAAAGAATCCCTCAATTGCACCGGGTATGCCTCCGACTTACACAAAGACTGGATCCCACTGCAGAGAGCAGGAGGCGGATAAACCCACTGTGAATGGGTAGAGGTAAAATAATATTGCAGGTAGGTAAAATAATATTGAGGAAGGTCGAGGAAAGCGAAGATGGAAGTAACAACCCCAGCAAACGGCCAATAATTTTTGGTTGTGACGGACGCGCTCTAATATAGGTGTCAAGGCCGACGAAGTAGGAACCTGAAGACGGATGAACAGCGAGCACATGAGCTGCTCCCTCCGCAGGGATAGGGGATAGGTGCAATACACCACCAGGCCTCTACCTCCAGGCTCTCCCTCGGAAATACAAAATAATAATTAATAATAATATATAATAATAATATAATAATAATAATAATAATAGATAATAAAATAATAATCAATAATAATAATATAATAAATAATAATAATACCTCATTATCTACAATCCATTTAGCATCTTCTGCAAGTAATATGGCCACATGAGCTGCAAGTTTCGCCAAACGACTTTCTTGGCTATTTTCAAGAGATACAATTTCTGTATGTTTATATATATATATATTCATCCCACTATATATATATATGATATATATCTAATATATATTATATATATATATATATGATATATATATAATATATATATATATATATTATTATAGTATATATTAATTATATATAATATATATATATATATATATATATTATATCTATAAAAAGCATCTACATCCTTTACCCAAATTGGGAGTGAGGTGTGCAACACAACACCCGGAAACAGAAAAGCAGATAGATGAACATGACGCAAGTCTAAAGGAAAGCCTCTCCCTACCGTCCCCTTATACCCTTAAGTTTGAGGTCAGCTCATCACAATAAAAAAAATCTAAGCAAGGGCTTCACAAGACTGCGACTGACTCTCACTGTGGTATCCCGTCAATTTAATGTTAATTCCTTGGGCCAGGAGTCCCACAATCACACCCCCTCACAAAACCCAGCTATTCACTCCTATTATGCACTTTTTTTTGCCACCTCTGTCAAACTCACCACTGATTCAATACACCTTTTCTTCGGTCTCCCAACTGGTCGATTCCCAGCACACTTACCACTATACATCCTCTTAACCAACCGACTATCATCCATCTTTTTCGTATGTCCAAACCATCTTAATAATATACTCTCGTTTATTCTGTCAATTACGCCCTTCTTCACACCACACAACTCCCCAAAACGTTCAATCATCATTTTATCAATTCTTCTCACACCCCTAAGACTGTTCATCTGAACAGACTGCCCCTTTATATCTATTTTACACCAAAGTTTCACTACCATATATTAACATCGGTAACAACATATACCCTCATATAAAACCCTAGCGAAGACTTACTCCATTTGAATTTACCAAGGATCAAATTAGCTATCATAACTGGATACATACCAATCAAAACGTAAAATATTCGGCTACTGTAATATTTTTTTAACTTCCTACAAAAAAAAACCTTTGTGTCTATTGTGTCTTCTAGTTTTTCTACCATTATGTGGTTCGGTTAAAGAAAAAAAATTTTAAAAATATTATGAAACAATTATAAAAATTATTAATGCTTACCCGAACATTTCTCTAATGAAGACTTAAATTTACTTCTTGAATTTTCATATTCAGCGAATATGACATTTGAAAATTTTTCAACTTTTTCTTTATACACTTTATGTACGTCTTTTTGTAGCAGTCTTTTCATCTCCAACACTGCCTATATATATATATATATATATATATATATATATATATAAATAATAATAATAAATAATAATAATAAAAATAAATAACCTCTATATAATATATATATATATATATATATATTATATATTCTATTATATATATTTATATATAAAATAATAATATAATAATAATAATAATATAATTGTTTTGTGTG
>JABUQX010055192.1:42500-45000 GCA_015478945.1 Trachelipus rathkii
GCTGAATGATGACGAGGCTAGAACAAAGGGGGGTAGGGAGAAAAATGCTCATGAAAGTACCAGGGTTGTGGAGTCGGAGTCGGTAGTTTTGAAGAGAGCGGAGTCGGAGTCGGTAATTTTGAAGAGGGTGCAGTCAGAGTCGGTAATTTTCAAGAGTCGGTAATTTTCAAAAGAGTGGAGTCGGAGTCGGCAATTTTCAAAAGGGTCAAGTCGGAGTCAGTAATTTTGAAGAGGTCGGAGTCGGTAATTTTGAAGAGGGTGGAGTCGGAGTCGGAAAATTTTTGAACCGGAATGTACATGAGCACTCAGGAAAACTAGAAGCATTGAAAGTAGCTGAAAGTAGCTTAGAAAGTAATTTTTTTTACCCCATGTTTTGTTTTTTTTACCCCATTTTAGATCTTCGAATGGGGTAAAAAAAAATCTTGTTTTTTAAAGGAAAATATAAAAATCCCGGAACCGGACGTTACATACCTTCACTAATACCAACCTCAATAACATGTATGCCATAGCATTTCTATATGTCAAGTGTATGAGGAGAGAAACAAAAGTTAAAGATTTTTTTTTTTTTATCCTGTCTGACTATATATATATAAAATAACATATATATATTATATATATATATTATATATATATATAATATATATATGATATTATATATTATATATATATATATATTAATATATATAATAATATATATTATATATATATATATATTATATATATAATATATAATATATATATATATATATAGTATATATATATATAATATATATTACAGCGGGCGGCCTCTAAGGCTTTGCGGGGCCCTGGGCGGCAATGACAGCACTGGGCTTTGCGTGGTCCTAGGCAGTTTTTCATAGAAAACATACACAAGTATATAAAGTATTAAAATCTGTACATTATATATATACCGGTAAAATGGGGGAAAATGGGTAATTTTTTGAAGATTTTTTTTTTTTTTGTTGAAGTGGCAAAAATCAGATATTTAAGTTAGACCCATGTTTAAATATTTATTTTCAAATTTAAAGCTTTGTAAATGTTATAGCATAACGAAAATATAAAAAATGTAAAGAAAAATATTTTTAGCAAATTTTTGAAAAATGCAATTTTCAAAAAAAATTTTTGGGGTAAAATGGATACTTGTAAATTATGGGACTTTAGATTGAACAGTAGTATTGATATTAATACTGAAAGGTAATATAACTGTTAAAGATATTATAAAATTAATTTGGGTCGAAAATAACATGTGTAAGCTATATTTTTTTACCATTGTTAAAATCAATTTTTTTCTAAAATTATGAATTTTTTTTTTTAATTTTTTAAATCTAAAATCAAGTTATACCCATATTTAAATGTTTTTTTTTTCAAATTTAAACATTCATAAATGTTATGGCATAACAAAAATATAGAAAAATTTTAGGAAAATAAGCTACAGCCTCTCAAAGCTGTTAAAATACTATAATATATTATCATATATATATATATATATATATATATGGTAATTGTGGAGTATTACTGACTCCCCCCAATTTTATGAAAATCAACAGGATATACTCTAAAAAAAAGAATAATGAAGAATAGGGAAAACGAAATTCGTCGCTCTCTCTTTAGGAAATAAGCTAGCAGCCCTCTTAAAGGTTGTTAAAACTCCCATAGACTCTTCAATATTGATACATCCAGGGTAGGTCTCATTTCAGGTCCCCTAAGTCAAATTATGATAAGTTTTGTTAGGCATACACAGAGAATATATATGGAGAATTAACAAATCTTATCATAACCTGAACTAGGATGGCCCTAATACGAGCACGAGGTCCACGAATTTTTTTTATAAGAAAGTCTATGGGAAACTTTTAAACTTTGAGAGGCTATAACTTTTTTTTTCCTAAAGAGACTGCTGATTTTCATTATTCTTCATTATTATTTTTTTAAAGTATATCCTGTGATTTTTAATTTTTTTTTTTATTTTTTTTTAGGGGATTTTTAACAACTTTGAGAGGCTGTAGTTTTTTTTCCTAACAAGAGCGACAATTTTCGTTTTCAGTCTTCATTATTTTATTTTTTTAGAGTATATCCTGTGATTTTCATTATAATTGGGGTTGACAGCCCTCTGGGTAACAATTACCTTGGCGTTAAATCTGTTAGCCTCTGCATGTGCGCAAGGCCCTTATAAGGTGCGGGGCCCAGGGCGATTGTCCTGGTTGCCCTGCCCTGGAGACACACTATATATATATATATATATATATATATATATATATATATATATATATATTATATATATATATATAATATATATTATATATAATATATATATATATATATATTATATATTATATCCTGAAAAGTTCAGGCATGTAACTAGAAAACTATAAATACAGTTAACACGAAAATAAAATATCATTATAAACAAGAACAAAAGGAGAAAGCGGAATAAAAAAAAATAAAAAAAATAATGCTTTTAAAAAATTAAATTTTTAAAAAATGTTGAAAAATATTATACAGT
>JABUQX010055192.1:57500-65266 GCA_015478945.1 Trachelipus rathkii
CTCTGTCCTCCGTCGGCTCGAACCCCAAAGATATAAAGGAAAAATAACGAAAGTTCTCCAAAGCGTAAAAAAAAAGTGGTATTTGGCACCTTTTGCTTTCGAGAACTAATGCACGTTTCAAGGTCAATCAAAGCGTACAATGCCAGGTGTAAGATTTTACAAATATTTAAGGTGTTATTAATAAATATTACAATAAAATAATTTTTTTTTAAGTTTCTTCGATGAAATTACTTGCTGAAACAAATGTTATTTGGCCTGCAGATGTTGCCGTTTTCTAGTTACATGCCTGAACTCTTTGGGATGCTGGATTAGCTCTCCATATATATATATATTTATATATATATATATATTCTATATATATATATATATATATATATATATATATATATATATATATATATATATATATATATATATATATATATATATATATATATATATATATATATATATATATATATATATATATATACTCTCTCTGTACGTGTTAACCTTTTGTATGAAGTAAGCTTTTTCATTTATATATAGTATTTCTATTATTGTATTATATTTATTTTGAGTGTAGAAGATGGTTTATTATCTTTTTTCTCCGAATTTTTTTTTTATTATGTTAATTTAGAAGACGGTACATGAGAGTACCGTCAGACTTTCAATGTCACATTTAAAACTAATTTCTTTGATAATTTACTTGTAAAATAACTTAAAAAAATCATTTTCACATCAATTTTAATAACGAAAAATATAATTAACTTGTAAAACTCAATTATTACTTATATATATATATATATATATATATATATATATATATATATATATCATATATATATTTATATGTATGCTCATATCTCTCTATCTTTGCAAAGATGTTCAGATATATGTAATATATACTAATATATACTGTGTATATATATATATATACTGCTACTGCTATATATATATATATATACCTTATATATATATTAATAATAATAACATATATATATATATATATATATATATATATACTATCTATATACGCCTTATATATATATATATATTTATATATATATATATATATATATATAACTATATATATATATATATATATATATATATATATACTGCTGCTGCTCTATATATATATACTGCTGCTGCTGTATATATATATATATCATATTGCTCTTTATATATCATCTTTCTCTAAACGTGTAGGTTAGGGCTGTGCCCTCTCACTTACGAAGCCCCTCCATGCCGTCCTGTCTCGGTACATCTCCTCTTCCTCCACCTGTTCAAGGTTTCGTCCTCTCTTCATTGCAGCTGCCACAACTCCATCTACCCATCTCTTCCTTGGTCTTCTTCCCGCCGGACGTATAGCGTAACATTTTGCCGCGTATCTCTCATCTTTCATTCTTCTAACATGTTCGTACCATCTCAACTGTTGTTTTCCCACCAGATCCAGAACAGACTCCACCTTCAGCTCGCGCCTAATCTCCACATTTCTCCTCCTCTCCCATCTACTTGCTCCGACTATCAGTCTTAACACCTTCATCTCCGCCGCCTCCACCCTACTTCTGGTTTTGGTGGTCAGAGTCCACTTATTCGCTCCGTACATCAGCGTCGCTCTCAGCATCGTGGTATAAATGAGCACCTTCACCTTTCTTGTCACATGCCTGTTCTTCAATATCGGGTACAGTTGCCTCAGTCTTCTTGAAAATTTCTCGATCTTTCCCTCGATCTCCTGTGTCATCTTCCCCTCCGAATTCACCGTCACTCCCAGGTAACTGAAGCTTCCGTGTCTCGAAACATGATCCCGTCCACCTGAATCTCACATCTATCCCTCTCCCTCGAAATCTTCATCACCTCTGTCTTCTCTTTGTTCATCTTCATCCACTCATCTCGTAACACTTCTGACCATATTGTCATCACCCTTTGTAATGTCTCCTTATCTCTCGTCACCATAGCTATATCATCAGCATATACCATAGCCATCTCCTCTTCCTCTTCCAGCGCCATTCTTATACATTTATCCATATACATGACAAAAAGTAATGGTGAGATATCGCCTTGTCTAACTCCCGTCTCCACCTCAAACCATTCACCAACCCCATTTGACGTTCTAACAGCACTTTCATTCCCTATGTGCATTCCTTCTATTACCCTAATTAACATTCGGTCTATTCCGTAGTATGGGTCACATATCATTTTCAATAGCTTTTCCCTAGGCACCGTGTCAAAAGCTTTCTCTAAATCGATAAAAGATACATAAATGTATCTTCCCCACTCCCAGTTTTTCTCAATTTTCATATTCAAGCAGAAAATCAGATCAGTTGTTCCTCTTTCTGGTCTAAATCCATGTTGTCCTTCATTTAGTTTATTCTCCACTATCTCTCTCAGTTGTTTTCCCAATCTTCTCATATACCTTACTTGCATGTGTAAGCAAGGATATTCCTCTATAGTTGTTGCAATCACTTCTATCCTCCTTCAATATAAAGGTGTGTAGTGTACATAGAAGTTTCTTTGATAGATTTAGTAAATTAACTATACTAGAGACTTATATATATATATATATATATATATATATATATATATATATATATATATATATATATATATATATATATATATATAAAAACTATATCACTTAAATACACATATATATATATATATATATATATATATATATATATATATATATATATATATATATATATATATATATATATATATATATATATGTGTACTTCATTGACAATTCGTGGAACTTCTCAAAGCAGAAGCAGAAGAGAGGAAGAGGTTTTTTTGAGAGAGAGAGAGAGAGAGAGAGAGAGTTTTTTTTTTTTCTTTTTTTCTTTCCTCTCGGATATTGAAATATATATATTAATATATATATATATATATATATATATATTAAACTAAAGTTACCCGCATCATATCTCAAAAACTAAGATAGGTACAGAAAACTAATAACATATATGGAATCTGCGTATGAAATTGTACGGAAAATGAAAAAAAAAAAAAATTTTTTTTTTTATTTTATATCTAAAACTACGATAGGTGGAAGAAAACTAATATCATATATGGAATCAGCGTGTGAAATATGTATGATAAAAAAGGAAAAAAAAATTTTTATACCAATAACATATTTGGAATCAGCATATGAATTTTTTTAGGGGCTCGAGCCGACAGGTGGGACAGAGGGGATAGAAAGTCCCCGTCGTCCCAGGGCCGAGACCCGGCTGCTGCATCTTTGCGGTTTTACCTAGGTATTTCTTTAGTTAAAAAAAAAAAAACAATTTTTCCATTTTTTTATACAAATTTCATACGCTGATTCTAAATATTTATTAGTTTCTTGTACCTATCTTAATTTTTTGGAGATATATAAAAAAATTAAAAAAATTAAAAATTTTTTATTTTCATACAAATTTCATACGCTGATTCCATATGTGTATCAGTTTTCTTGTACCTATCTTAGTTTCCGATATATCATGCGGGGGTGTTTTGGTAAGTTTCACTAATATATATATATATATATATATATATATATATATATATATATATATATATATATATATATATATATATATATATATATATATATATTTTTTATATATATATATATATATATATATTCTGTAATAAGTTGCATAAATAGCACTTATAAATTAGATTCTTTTTCGTATTATAGCAAAATTTATAATACTTTTTTTTATAAAACCCAATAAAAACAATAAATTAGCATTAAATATGCATATCTAGTGGTTTACATTTGGTAAAACATTTAACTTCTCACAAACAGTAGAAAGAAATAATAATAAAAAAATAATAGTCTACCTTCAAAAATTTATGAATTGGCAACTCGTTTACCTACGGTACCAATTCGTACCACTTGGAAAAATATGATTTGTAAAGAAATAAAATAATTAAATAGCCTAATTATGTTATAAATACGTTCTAGGATAGTTAATTTACTAAATCAATCAAATAAATTTCTAGGTACACACCTTTATATCAAATAATTCCAAAACTCGTACAGCCAATTTTCACAGAACCGAAATTTTCGACATCTGAATCAAAATGTAAATATTAAAACTATCACATGTAAGTTAGATGCCATTTATCACCACAAAATAAATCTTGATGCGTAACTTGAGTGTACCATAGGTTTTAAACCTAAAATTTTTACTGATGATAAATTTTATAGCTATTTTAAGTTGCTTGACATGAGAGTACCATCAGTACGAAAAGGGTTAAAAAGGGCAATAAAAATATAAATTTATAAATGCATTTATGATCATAGGGAAAAATCAAAAATAAGAAATTTTATATACTTTAAACTAAAATTTGTGAAGTTTCATAAAGTCAATTTTGTGTAATTTTTTAAAATTATTTTTTCATTAGATATTTATTGAGTTAAATGAAAATTAAAGGCTGGGCTTTCTTTTCGACTTGTGTCATATTCTTCTACTACTTTTCTGTTTTCGGTGCATGTTACGCACCTTACCCCCAGTCTTGGGGAAAGAAGGTGGGTGGTGGTGATGATGATGATGATGAAAATTAAAACAATACCATAGATTAGATACACGCCAGGGTGGAGTGTATGCATGGCAGACCGCTCGCAGAAGCGCTCTCTCCAAATTAGCGCTGCATGGGAGCGGTGCCGTGTAACAACTCACTCTCGCGTAAATTATATAATGTAAATATAACTATAGAACATTACCGTGCTATAGATTAAACTTTATTACATTTCTTTTTATTTAATGGGAAAATTTAGAAAATTGGTAAATATTCCCTCGAATAGAAATATATTTTGAGTTAGAAATACGAAATTATGGACACATAAATACTAAATCTTTACATCGAAATAAACGAAGAATAGAAATAAAAAAAATCTATAAAAAAAATCAATTTAATATTGAAGCTCAAAAAAAAATCAGTTCTCTTTATAGCAAATCAAATTTTTTATTTTAAAATTCCTCAAATGAAATAATTCTGAGATAGCATTACCAACCATTCAGATACTAATTTTTTTATTGCCCCTGGTTTAATAAGTATATATATATATATATATATATATATATATATATATATATATATATATATTTATATATATATATATATATATATATATATATATATATATATATATATATATATATATATATATATATATATAATATATATATATATATATATATATATATATAATTTTTATGTAATAATTTTTATATAATGCATGTACGCCAGCATGCTGTGCATTTACCTATGGTATTGATTTAATTAATATATATATATATATATATATGTAATAATATGCTAATATATATATATATATATATATATATATATATATATATATATATATATATATATATATATATATATATATATATATATATATATATATATATATATATATATGCCTCCCTCACGCAAGAATCATGCATGTAACTAAAAATTATAACAGCTACAGGAAAAAAAATAAAAATTTGATTTTAGCAAGCAATTTCATCGATGAAACTTAAAAATAATTATTTTATTCTAATATTTATTAATAAACACCTTAAATTATGAGCCGACTGCGGTGGAGAACGGACGCATTAAAAAGAGAGTGGGAAAAGAAAAGAGAAGAACCAAGAAACACAAGAGGTTGCAACGAGGGATTTGAAGTTTGAGTGCTGGTGAAGGAGATGGTTCCTGAGAGAACATTTGTTCAGACTATGAAGAAACTTTTTAGAAATAGTAATTACAAAATTTTATAAAATTTAAACAAAATTAAAAAATTAAAATCTATTTTAATATAACGGAGGAGCACCAAAATTTTAATCTTGATTCTTTTTGATATACAAAAGTTAATTAAATTAATAAATGGACCAACATCATTTTGGATTTAGTTATTTATTATAAGAAGATAAGAAGAATGATCATTCGGTGGAGTCGGCTCGTATAAGTCAAGAAGGAATGGATCAAGCACCAAAATGGCGTCCGGTAGCTCAGCTGTTAGAGCACTCGCCCAACTAAGCGAAAGACCCAGGTTCGTCACTGGTCGGACGTCTGAGTGTGTGTTACTCTCTTCTTGGCTCCGTCTTGCTCAGACAAAAATTGAGCACACCCCCTCCTAGATTAGGGCTTTGCCCGTGAGTGGTGGTGTTAAAAAAAAATAATAAATAAAAAATACTAGTATAATTTTAGATCTGGCAAGCGTACGGTGTGATTGACCTTGAATCCCTGCATTACTTCACGAGAGCAAGAGTTACCAAATAGTATTTTAATTTTACGCTTTGGAGAAAATGTTATTTTTGCTTTTTATATCCTTTTTAGGGGGTTCGAGCCGACGGAGGGACAGAGGGGGGGACGAAGTCCCCGGTAGGCCGAGAAACCCAGACTCTGTCCATCGTTCTTGTTTACCGTGGGATATCTTTCGATAAAGCATTCCAACATTGGCACCTTTGCGCGCTCCCTCGGAATACTCGAGCTTCTTCGTATTCTCAGAAAACGGTAATATCATATCAAGTCTAACATGACCTTTACTTAACGCATATATATTTTAAATTTATGTAACTAACTAAACTCTAACATAACCTTTATATAACGTACATATGATGTATATTTATTTATTTATTTCACAGATTAATATTTAAAAAAAAAAAAAAAAAAAAAAAAAAAAAAACATGTACCAAGAGATCTTTTAACACTATTCGATTAGTAGATTTTCAAAATAAAAAATTGCCTTCAGCGTAACTGGAAGCGAATAATCGACATGAGCCCATTTAAGTTAATATATAAGTAATTATAAACAAATATTTCATTTATTAAAAATATTTTATGTAAATTTAGCCGAAGCCAATGTCACTCTTACGCGTTCGAACAAACTATAGTTAACCCGTTTTCGTTTTGGCATTTTGTCTTACGCTCGATAAGATAAAATTTTACGCATTTTAAGAACGGTTTCGTGCCAAATCGACCGCGAATGAATTCTTATTCTTATAAACTTGTTTACAAACATTACAAAAATCAGCTGTTGGGCAGAAGTAGAAACACTTATGATGGACTTCAAGGATTTTGAAGCATACATCAAGTAAATTTTTACAATATATATATATATATATATATATATATATATATATATATATATATTTCTTTTATAAAATATATATATATATATTTCTATATATATATATATATATATATATATATATATATATATATATATATATATATATATATATATATATATATGTGAAAATATTGGTTTAAAACCACAACTATTTCAATCCATATCTCAAAAACTACAATAGCTACAGGGAAAGGAATACATTGTTGGAATCCTGGTAACATTTTAGTGCGGAAAAAAACTACAATAGCTACAGCGAAAAGGAATACATTTTGGATTCCTGGTAAAATTTTAGTTCGGAAGATATAAAAAAAAAAAAAAAAAAAAAAAAAAAAAAAAAAAAAAAAAACAAATATTGTTATATTATAGTAATGAGGAGAAAGCCTATTTAATACCTTTATACGTTACTTCTTTAAAATAAATAGACTTTCTATTATAGTTAATTTTTTAACAAAAAAATACCCCAAGGGTATACCAAAGATGGTAGGAGTCAGGGTCTCTCGGCCTTCAGAACTACGGGGGTGGGGACTATTTCCCCCCTCGGGAGGGTCTCGGAACCCCGCTCTTTGGTATTTGGGTGTCGCGGGGTTCCTCGCCCCCCTCCCTGCAGGGGTATGGAAAACGATCCCCCTGTGTTCGTCGGCTCACGCCACATTGCAGTGTATTACCTTACAAA
>JABUQX010055193.1:0-22714 GCA_015478945.1 Trachelipus rathkii
CTAGTATATACAAATCTTTCTTGTATTTATACTTCTAGTTGGGATTTATAATTGAATAATATATATTATATATATTAATTAATATATATATATATAATTAATATTAATTATATATATACTATATAAATATTATTAAGTGTAGTATATATATATTAATATGACTTATATATATATAATATTTAAATATTAATTAATTATATATTAATATTAAATATTAATATTTGTATTTAAATAAATATATGTATATATAATACATAAATATTATATAATTTATATAAAAAGAATATATATATATTATTAATTTTAAGTATCTACTTAAAAAATATCTATTTCAATGGAGGTTCAAGATATGACTAGCCAAATTAACTAAAGTAATATGTCAAGGAAGATTAAAAAATAGTTAATTCACTTATAGTTCCTCATTTTGAAAACAACTACCATAAATTTAACACTTTAATATTATATAAAAATTCATATTAATAGAAGTACTTAAGATTTGCAGATACTGCGAACCGTCAGCATTTTTTGTATTTCAAAATGGCAAAATTTTTAAATTTTATTATCAGATTGCCACATTTTGTTTTTGGCTCTTTGAAGATTAATAGTGCTATTGAAAGATAAAAGGAACTAAAGGGATTACTTGATCTAGCTTTTTGCATATTTGTTCAAGATAACATTCTGAACTATATATTGTCAAAATTGATTCATATCAAGTTAATATGGTTACTATGTGAATATATGATATATAAATATTATATATTAATATAATTAGGTATATATATATTAATATTAGATAGATATGAAACGTTTCATATACTACTTTTCTAAATTAATAACTATTTTCTTCTTTAATCTGTTAGATTTTATTAACATTTTTGAACCTAACGATAATATATTTCTATCTTTGCTTCACTATAATTATATATAATAACCATTATCGACCTTGAGAAAAACGATGAGTTATCTACGTTTAATTAATTAGCAGAGATGAATCAGGTTGCAATAGAATGCCTGATAGTATCGATTTTATAATAAATCCTAAATCAATATGATATACAATTAAGTGAGACCTGTGACCGAGTAGAATCGGTAATTCAGCAAAAAATTATCGTAACCTAATACTTTCTAATAACTACTCTTTATTAATTTTATTAAAAACGTGTACAATAGATATTATTCAACTATATCTCACCACTATATGGTCTGTTATAGAGGGGGAGTTGAGTAGCAGGTGGGAGGAGGGGGTTTAGAGGGCATAGGATTTACTAATTTATATATTTTCACAATTTACTAATTATTATATATGTAGGAATTAAATTAAATTCATGAATGTTTCAAAAATAAGTTTTATGATATATTTGTTATATTGTTGATATAGGTACCATTTATAGGTACCAAATTGGATAATATTAATCTTGTAGTTGGTATTTAGATAAATATATCTTTATTATATATAGATATGAGAGGATAATTATAGTTTTTTATTATTAGGTACTTATTTGAGAAGGTTTGTGCACATGATTTTTTGTGGTGTTAATAATATTATTTTAGCTTATAATCTAATATTACCTTAGTGTTATTTATAATTACTTACTTTTATAACGTTATTTTTTATATTAAAAATAAAAATAATTGTATATATTTATAATATTTATATAATTATTATATATATTATATATTATATGTATATCTAATAATTATTTAATTTAATTATACTAATGTTTAAAGTATATAATAAAATTAATAAATGATATATTAAAATATTAATATATTATAATGTATTTAATTATATTTAATAATATATATAGATATATTTATAATTAATTATTATTACTTTATTGATTATTTAGTTTGTAAAATTATTATTCATTATTATATTCTTATGTGTATAATAATAATTATTTATATAATTTTCGTTATTATTTTATTTGATAAATAGAGCGGTAATTTATTTATATTGTAAGTTTATTAATTATATAAGATATATTTAAGTTAATTATATAGTATAATTATATATAATATTAATTTAATTTATTATTATTATTAGTGTAATATATTAAATTAATATATTATATAGTTAATATCATATAAGTATATAACTGTTTATTATATTACTTATATTAGTATGTAATATATTATAATATTATATATTAATATATAATATTATAGTATATATATATATATAATTTATATACATACAGCATTAAAAAAGTAATAGTAAAGTTGATCATGTTTAGATAGGTTAGAGTAGATTAAATTAAAAAGTTATTATGATGAATATAATTTGAATACATGCAATTTAAATTAATTAAACGCTCGGAAGAAAAATTATGAAAGGTATTTCAATGAATGCGATAACATATGTAATATAACTTTTTTGTATTATATTTCTCTTATATTAGATATTTATTATATATATAATGTCAATTATTTATTATTAAATATCTTGTTGGCAAAAGTCGATGGCTTTTTATATAGATATATACACACAAATGAATTTAATACGTATATTGTTTGTAAATTCTCTCCCTTTATCCAGCGGAGATATTAACATTTTCTCTGAACAAGCAAATTTCGAACCATAAATATTCAAAGTTGTAGTATCGATAGTATTGAAAAAAATAATTGTATAGAGGAATCTGCTTTATATGCTATCTCTTCCTGTGTTAGAGAGAGCGGTTAGTAAAATATCCGCTATTATTTAGTAATAGTCATTCTTATATAGGGAGATAAAAGTAGTACGATATATTGTAATATATGTAATGCGTGTATTTTCAGCCTCTCACCTTTTTAGAGAGTATCTATATTTATATATATCTATTGCGAGAAGCGCGAGAGACAAGGAGGAGTGTGAGGTAATGTTTGAGATATCACACTCACATCAGTTCCGTATAGTGTAAGTTACATACTATGTATTTCAATTTTTTGTCTTCAGTATTTGTTATTAAATGAGTGTTTCACTTATTTTATATATATATAATACTATATTATATATTTACCACAAAAAAACACATTTTTTTGTAACTAATTAGTCATAATATATTATATTACTGGTGTACACTTATTAGTCCAAAATACCAATATTTCTAATCAATGCTATTGTCGGATTGCTAGTCGATCATATAGTATTGAATGTATCGTAATATTATGAGTATAATATTAAACACTTGACTAGTAAAAGTTATTATATGTATTATGAGCTAGTATTATATATTATATATATGAAGAGAGAGAAACAAATTATTGTAGCTCATTTTTTGATAATTTTAAATAAATTCCGACGTTTCAGGTGAGAAATACTCCCCCATTTTCAAACTTATCTCTTTCACACGAGAGCGAGGTGATAGGGGATAGATATACAAATCGAGATTATGATATTCTGAAAATGGCACTTGTCGCTGCGAGAGAACGTCAGCGCGAGTGATATTTATTAGTTCTAAAAATTATATAAATATGCTACAAAAATGGGGTTAATCCTCGTCATATTATTAATTAAATATATTAAATATATAATATATTATATATTTAATAATAGTTTTAATATATATAAAATATTATCATAATATATATATATTAATTATTATATATTATATAATATATTAATATATATATATAATAATAATTATTATATAATATATATATATTATTAAATATATATATATAATATATATTATCTATTTAATATTTATATATATATATATTATATATATATATATATATATATATATATATATATTATATATAATATATATATATATATATACATAAAATATATATTAATATATATATATATAATATTATATATATATATATATATATAAATATAATATTAATATTAATATTATTATTATATATATATATATATTATATAAATATATGTATTAGATTGCATATATTAATATATATATAAATATATAATATAAAATTATATTACTATTATAATATATTATAATACTATTAATTATATAATATATATATATATATATATATATATATATATATATATATATATATATATATATAATATATATATTAAATTATATATATAAATATTAATATTATATATATATATAATTAATATATATTATATATATCTATATATTATATATATATATAATATATTAAATATTAATAATATATATATATATATATATTAAATACTATTAATATATATATATAAAATATATAATATACATATCAATATACAATATATAATATTATATATAATATATAATAATATTATAAGTAATATATGTAATATCTATTATCTATCAATGGTATTCATTACATAATATTTATCCATATATACATCCTAAAAAATCCATTCTACTTGAAAATAGTATCATTATACAAAACGATATTGAAATGTAAATCACTAAACCAATCACAATTCATTAAGTATGACCATTTGACCTTAGTGAGGGGTAAATCGTAATTTATTACAGTAAAAATTCTCAAAGAAAACTCTTTTTTTAATAAACTCAAGATCACTATTCACCATATAGGTCGTGTGAGGAGTTAAGCGGAAGGGAATAGGGTTTGGGGCTAAGAGAATATTTATACTTGTTTATACTATTTCATTATTCGGAATAGTTGCAACGAATTGACGACATAAGAATTCCATTGAAAATATGAGAGTTAGTATTATGCAGAAGAAGACATAGATATATCAAAGATAATTCCGCAATTTATTGTTTCCTTTATTGTGTCGAAATACCTATCACTTTGATGAATTATTAAAAATTATCACAAAAGACAAATGCTAGGTCGTTTTGAGGTACAGATGATAGCTCAGATTCGCCAGTATGACTCTGATATTGAATATAACATAGTCATTTTGGCCTGATTTATATCTCACAGATATTCCGTTGCGAATATTCTATGTGTATTTCTTATTTTTTAATATTGAATATAATTTAGAACAATTATATTTTGTTTATATAAATATTAATCAGACAAAAGAAATAATATAGTAGGTAATACAATATAGGATAATTATAACTATTTTTTTTAACTTAATTGACATTATTAAGTTTATATGATTTTATAAATTTATTTGTCCTGTCATATCGAACGACATTCATAATTAATAAGTAGAGAGCTTTATTATTAAACTATATCTATAATATATTATGATTATATAAAATATTTACTTATACCGTATTTATATATATATATATAATTTATTTTATATTGATATCTATTTATATTAATTTAATTATTCTTTATTAATTATTATAAATAATAATATTAATTTAATATAGATTATTAGTTGTTAGGATATATATGATTTAATGTATTATATTTAATTATATATAATTTATTATAATTATATTATTTAATTAATTTTCTATTCTTATATCATATTAATTATTATATATTATTATTAATTAGTTATTATTAATTATTTAAAAGTGAAAAAATGTAAGTTTATTATATATATATGCATGTATTATATATATATTGATGAAAACAAATTGACTTAGGTAGTATTAATGCAGGTTCGAGTTGAGGCAGTAAGAACGTTTATATTATCATAATAATATCTGATGAAGGAAAACTAGATCTCTACTCCAGAACATATTCTATGTAGCAGTATCGTTTGGTTAGGTATATGCTGTCACTTCGCACGCGCATAAATCATTTCACATATGTCATAAATAAATATTAAAAAAAAAAAAAAAAGAAAAAAAAGGTTTAAAATTTTCATCAACTGTATTATCCAATTGATATAAGTCATATACATTATAATTCCAGTGTGTATGTTTTTATAGTAATTACTGTAATAGTTAATTCTTAACCGACATATTTACCCATTGTCGAGAGTATAATTATAAAGTTCACTGATAGTTAAATTAAATTTGTTATAGCTTATATAAAGTTTAGGATCAGAATTTATTGTGTGTAACATCTCTGTAATACAACAATACTTTTGTTACAATTATAATCGTATCAAGGTTTTTGATGTATATATCGTGTTTCGCTCACTGTTAAATATATAGTTTTATTAGATTCAAATAATATTTATTTTGTTTCCAAACTTTAATTATTTGTAAAAAAAAGAAACATTGCTAAACTTAAAAACTATGACTTATTGTACAATATAGCAAAAGTGATTTAATTGCCTGATATAATTTCGTCCTTATATCTAACTATTTTCTTGTTGCTATTATGATATGTCATGTTATATCAGTATATTTGATTTATATTATACTGTTTCTGTTTATACAGTTTGTTTATAATGTTATTACTTGAGCTTAAATGTTATTAGATAATTAATTGTTTATTCTTGTGATTGCCTGTTTAGGTAGTTTATTCTGTCATTATATTTCTTCACTAATTCATTATCTGTCTAAGTCTAGATTTATATCATCTTATTGGACCTCTATGTTTATTATCACTACTTAATTTAAATTATTAATTTATTATTCTTGTCTATTATCCTGTATATATATATTATCATTCATATATAATATATATATATATATATATAATATTATCTATATTTTTCTTGTTCGAGCCCTGCTCTTATGAATTTGTTAAAACTGATCTTAGTTCTAAAATCAATGTATAAATTTTGCACCTTTTATCCGAATTTTTAGTATTTTAGAAGAAACAAGTAGTTATAGCGAGTGTAATGCGTTTGATTTTTAGACGCCCTTTGTGCTTCTATTAACTTCTACTCTCTATGCGACAGGAGAACGATACAAAATATGCCTTGATAACAATAGATTCTAAGGGTATTGGTTCTTTATCAGACATTCAAAAACATATCATTGTCGTACTTTCCCTGGTGTACCTCATCTTCGTATCTAATGATGACATATTTTTCATGCTCTCTTGTCGTCATTTTTGATTATGATATCCTTGAATTTATCTCACATCTTAACTAGTAAATCTTCTCGTTATATTATTCTGCTATTTCACATCTCTTCTGATTTACTATTCTATCTCATAATCCATCTTCTGGTTTCTGGTTATCTCAACTCACTCATACTCTTTCTTACTCTGTGGGATTATCTATATATCTATATCAATATATATATATCTACTATCTATCATTATACTCTCAATTTATATCTCATATTATCTATCATATATCTATTCTCGATATATATATCTATCTCTACTAAATTATATATATATATATAATATATGCGTATACTAGATCATATATAAAATATATATAATAAATATATATAATCATATTATTTATCCTCATCTATACGTATTTCGATTCCCTTATTTAGTATACTATGGTCATTACTATCATATAATTACTGATGATTACTATATATCTCTCTCTAACTATATTATATCATATATCTATCATATATATATATATATATACTATATAAATAGATCTACTATTTGTGTACACTTCATTATCATCTTCTCTTTCTCTCTCTTAATATCCTCTCAAATTTCATCGCGCATCCTACACTCCATTCACTTCTCAGTTCCTCGTGAATCTCTACTTGTTTCAATAATCTGCCATAATCGACTGTCTCTCGAAATGTATAAACCTACAACTCAGAACCTCACCGAAATCTATGTGACTCCTATCTTACCGAATCGTAATTTTTCCACGACAAATTTCTCAAAGAATATCCTCTGTTTGTTTTTGTGAAAACGCAAGATCACTTCAACTGGTCGTCGGGGCATGCTGCGTCGGGGCTCGCGCACAGGGTCTGGGGCAATGCATTTACTTTCTATATTTTCATCTATTCCGCGCATAGTAGAATATCTTCCTGCAATTCGAGTGTGATTGTTGTTGTTGCAAGAATAAGAAAAAAATTGAAAATTATTTTTGAAATCTTTATTGGAAATTATGTTTAATGTTGGCTTCGTGAAGTTAATTTTGCTTTGGCGTAAGTCGCCACATTAATATTATTTAATGAGAATACTTAAATATCAGCCCGTATTATTTTTCTTTCGTTTTCTAATCTCAATTATAACTAAAGCTTCTCTTTAGTTTTACACTAATTCTTGTTAGATATGCCAAATATATTTAGTGTGTATTTATTTTATTTACCTCTAAAGAATATAACTCATAATTCTTTAATACACTAATTTAATTTGTTTATTATTATTATTTCTTCTTTTATTTACTTTATCTATTTCATAAAATGTTGCATCCATTTAATTATACTAATTATTTATTATCTAATAAATATACTACACTATATGATAATTTTCACTCTTTCTCACTATCAAAATTAAGGCAAACTAGTCTAATGAAAATATGTAATATTCTACTCTATATTATATATTATTTACATCCTCTGCGATGATATATTGGTTCCATTGCTTTTGCATACTTCAAGTGCTCACTCACACATACAATATATTATTTCACTTTATGACTTTTCAACTATAATATTATATATATATCATCTTCTCACTATATATAATCAACACTCCACTAAATATGCTTAAAAAAAAATCACTATTCATACATTATTCACTATATTCAATTACAAAGTTACAATCTAATTATATATTTCAAAATAACTAAACTATTTACAAACACTCGCACTATTAGACATGTTTAAACAGGTTTAATCTAAGGAGGTTATAATGACGGATTTGTTATCCTCACGTAACCTGTATATCACAAATCTCTCAACCAAGTAAATACTCACTACTTGAGCTTCATACTAATTATGTGCTAAATAATATAGTTACAAAAAGTTTTTTATCTCACCTATTGCTCTCACCTTCACTTATTTATCAATACCTCAGATCCATTTACTACTTTATATAATAAGCTCCCACTAACTGTCACTGTTTAATAATAACTAATTATTAATACTCAATTAACTGTCAATCACTATGATTTCATGACGACTATCACTCTACTGCGAATTATTACGAGTCATCAGAAGTCTTCTATCTTTTTAATAGTGTCTGATGCTGACAATCCTGCGGTACCATCTATTCTTCAATAGACATTGTGACAGTCATATTTTCGCTTCTATCATCGGAGTTTCAACTTTGTTTAAAATATTAGTGTGCACTACTTACTACAGTGAATGAGAGCATCACGGCTAACTAAATGGCATATATTCTTACCCGTGACTTATCTTCAGCCTTAGATCATATGTTCATATAATATATTGTATATAAGAGAGCTCAGTCAGAATCGTCTACGCTAACTATTCTGCGTAACGGTCGCTATCGTTAGACCACATCACTTTATGTGTTTCGACCTAATAACATAAATTTATCTATGTATACAAGTAGAACATAAAAATATAATATATACGCGCATGCACATACTATATATATATAGATTAATCTAAAAGAGTATTTTAATATTTTTTATATAAGCATATTATCAATATACTCACTCAATACCACTCATTGTATCAGTATCTCATTCTATATCTTACCGCGTACTCATACTAATACCATTTAATTCACCATTATAATCAATTAATATTTATCATACTATATCTGACACTCCTTCTTTGATTCATCAGTTATCATCTATCACTCAATTTTGTAATCTGTAAGTCTACCTGTATGAATCATTTAGTAACTATTATTACGTACCTTTATTAAACCTTATACAGAGTCATAACTATCTCATAACGTTTATCAATCATATTAACTAACTTTACGAGTTCTTCAATCATTATTCATCTTCTAAATCTTTTGACATATATCTCTATACTATTTATCCTACTTACTCTCATCAATATACTAATCTATATCTCTGAAGCGTTTTATGTAGGCTTAACTTAATCATAAACTCCACATCCTATTCTCATTATCACTCACTACTCACTTGCTTGCTCTAAAAATAAATTAGATCATATATTATAATTAAATTATATATATTATTATATATATATAAGCACTATAATTATAATCTATAATACTATATCTTTTAACTCACACAAATCATCTAATATTACTTATATATATTCACTATAATATAATCATATATATACACTATATAAAAACTATTATATATTACATACTATATTATATTATATTATTCTCATCTATATTAATTAATTATATATATATATCATACTTAATTTACTTAACTCTTATTCTTATACTATATATTATATATCACAATTATATTATACTTCACTACACTATTATATATTAATATATATTAATTTATATTGTAAAATTTTATTAGTATTAGTAATATTAATGTAGCTTTTAGTAATATAAAAGTTGAGAGTTTAATATATACTCATACTCATAAATATTCCAATATTATTAATTATAATATATAATACTAACCTCTCACTTAATCACCTTTTCTCATTCATCTAATATCTATTATATTAAACATATATAACTCACTTCAACTCATTAATACAACATATATTAACACTTATTACTTAACTATTACCCCACAACTATTAATTCAACTCTACTCACGTCACTCACTATTATATCATACTTTCATATCATCTACAATATCACACTATCATCATATTACACTCACTTCACTCTATACTTTATCAAACCTTCATTAACTATCTCTATCATTATTATTACCATCTACTCTATTCATCTCTTCACTCTTCTGTCTCTCTTTCTTCCTCCATACCTCACTCTCTCATTCTATCTCCTTTTAAGTTCCTTTCATTAACTGTTTCTCCTTTCCATCATACCTCTCCCTTTTCTATTTCCCCCCTTTCTCTCACTCCTTTTCTCTCTCCCTCTCTCTTTCTCTCTATTTCTATCTATTTCACTCTTATCATCAATATATTTAAACAGTAAGTTCTACATGTAGCGAATTGTTTTTTTATGATGCTGGGGATCATTTTAAATTTAAAATACGTACTTTATCGGTAGAGACTAGAGACATAGTTCAATGTTTACCTGCTTTTAATTTAGTTACTATAATGAGTTTTAATTACTGGCAATTGCTTAAAAATTATAAATTTATTCCTTATGGTAATGTCTAAAACGTTTTAAGCAGAAAGCAAATTATTAAATATAAAAAATTAAACGATTCCAAACAGTGTAAAATGAGAAATCCACTGAAGCTGTAAAGGCGCTGTTGTTAATGTTATAATGAACCCTGTTAGCAACTACCTCCACCCTTTGAATAATATCTTAACAGAAAAATTCTCAAAGAAAACCTCTTTTTTTAAAACCAAGATCACTCACTGGTCGTGGGGAGTGCGGGGGGAGGGGTTGGGGCAAGATTTACTTTTAATTTTCATTATTCGGATAGTGAATATCTGAATTCATTGATTTTGTTGTTGAAGAAAAAGAAGAAAAATTGGAAATTATTTTTGAAATCTTTATTGGAATATGTTTTAATGTTGGCTTGGAAGTTATTTTGCTTTGGGTAAAATATTTGCTTAATCTAATTCCGTTTTTCTTTGTTTTTTATTAAAATTGTAATTATTATTATTATTATTATTATTTTATTATTATATATTATTATTATTATTATTATTATTATTATTATTATTATTATTATTATTATTATTATTATTATTATTATTATTATTATTATTATTATTATTATTAGTTGTAAAATTATTATTATTATTATTATTATTATTATTATTATTATTATTATTATTATTATTATTATTAATTTATTATTATTATTAGTAGAACTTTTAGTCTGCATAGCAACCATATTATAAAAGTCCGCCTAAGAAACGTGAAAGATAAGGAAGTCCAAAGAACATTGGAAATAAGGCATTGGTCATGAGAAAAATGTAAAAGGCTTTTTATCAAGAAGATGGAATCCATGTAACGCTGAAAGGCGGACCCAGCATTGTGAAGCTCAAAGGGCATAAAAAAAAACTGAAAAAGATCGGGGTGGATTGGAATTTGATAATAGACCCTAGACCTTACTAAAAATAGAAGCACCATGGAGTTTAGCGGAAATGTGGATGAAGGGTAAGATTAAGCAGTGTGGCCTAGTCACAGTATTAAGCGCTCTAAAATCCCTATAGGGTCTTCACTTTCCCGAATCCATTTTAGGAACGAGGTGAAGTGGAGAGGCACAAGACGACTTAGAGGAAAGGGAAAAAACGGTTTTTAAAAGGAGAAAATTAATTTTTGGCAGCGGCCAACTCTACATCTGTAAGGCGCCTCATTCTGGCAAAATTAGGGGTTGCAACCACTAATTTCAAGTCTGTAAAATACTCGAGAGTCAGTGCTGACACAACAAAGAGAATTCAAAGGAGATAAACTCTCCTTTGAAAACTAAGAAGCAGACGGTCTACCCCAGAAACGTGAATATTAAACAGAAGAAAATTTTACCAGATACTGAAATTTCAACTGATATAACTAAACATTTAACCGATATCCCGATGTACCTACAGAAGTCAATGTTATAGTTTTAAGACTTTAATATAAAATGTTTAGATGTCTACTGAATAGCTCCCTCAAACACTTGCCTAAATTAACCTGGAAGACGAAAATATGGAATAAAAGTGGTAGTAAGAAATACGCTTCTTAGTTGTAATTAATATCCAGACTTACATATGGAAGACTACGCTTTAATATTTAGCCTAATATAAAATTTAAAGAATTCTGCTAAAATACAGAAAACATCTGTCAAAATTAAAACAGATGTAAAAATTATATAATAAAATTAATACAAAATGAAGGGTAAATATTATTTAAAATATTTCTTAGTTGTAACTGATATATCGAGGTAACTAGGGAAGTCTACATTTCAAAATTAACTACACTCCTTAACTTAAAACCTGAATATAAAATTTGCAGAATTCTACTGAGTAGATATCTTAAACTCTTGCCAAAATAAATCTATGAATCGAAATTATGAAATAAAGTGATGCAAAATGAAAGAAAATTAAAAAAAATATATATGTTTAGTTTAACTGATATCCAGATGTATCAACGAAGTCCAGGAAGAATGTAGTGTTCTTAGAGTACCACAAAAATCTTGCCTAAATTTACCTAGAAGTTATCTGAAACCGCGATCTAACATGAATACATATTAAAACTAAATTTAGATTTCTGCAAATTTAAAACTATATACTAAATAATAAATAGCTCTCTGACACGCTTTATCAACACTTCAAATTGTACAATTTTATCCCAGGTTGTGCAAAGAAGGTGCGACTCATCAAACACCTGCTAGCATTACTAGCGAAGCCCAAATTTAGTTATCTGAACACCGATCTACAGGAATACATAGTTAAAACAAATTTAGATTTCATTGGCTATTATTCCTAACTTGACATAATAACATCAATATAAATAAAGTTTGACGACTACTGACTTTATCACTACCGATCAAATTGTAAATTTTTCACGGTTGTGGCAGTAAGGAGATTATCTCATCAAACACGACGTTAAGTTTTTTGTACATAAATTGCGTAAATTATTAATCTTGAAACCGCGTCACATGACGTGTTGTTCAAAACGAAATTTATGTGATTTTCCTCTGCTATTATTCGGCATTTGTCGAATCTTTTGCTGAGAACATTCGACTACGATCTTATATCACCTACATCAAATTGTAAATGTTTTATCCACGGACCTTGTGGGCACAGGAGATTACCTCACACCTTGCCTAAATTACCTAGAGCTCCAACTATATTATCTGAAAAGAAGATCCTAAGCATGATATTACATATAAAACCAATAATTTACGATTGCTCCTTGCTATTCAACACACACTATAACAATTAACTACAATAGAGTGCTTAGACTAACGCTATTATGCGTAATCAATATCATCAATTTTGGTAATTGTTTTCACGTTTGTGGCAAAAGGAGATTAATTCACTTCATACCCTGCCTAAAAATTACTGGGAAAGCCAAATATATTATCTAATAATACCTGGTACTAACAATATATAAATATCATGAAATTTAGCAACAATTTCTGATTGCTCCTTGACATTAAATCTACACATAATATAAACAATATAAAATAAGCTGAACTTCCGCTTTAAATCAAACAGTCACACTGCAATTGTAACTTTTTCACGGATTGTCTTGCCAAAGGAGATTCCTCAACACTCATAAAAATTACCGTGGCAGCAAAAAATCTAATATAATCTGAAACACGATCATAAAAAAAACGATATTAAATACAAATTTAAGATTTCGTCTTCTATAACACATATATATCATAATATACATAGCTTGACTACTGCTTTCTGTCACTACATCACATTGTAAATTTTTCAAGGTTGTGTGCAAAGGAGTATACCTCCTAAACAAATACTGCCTACGTATTTACCATAGGTAAGCCCAAACTAATATTTACTTCTGAATCTGAATCTAAAATAAACAAATTTGAAAGTATTTCCTTGCTATGACACATATAAATTAAATGAACAATAAGTAGACATTATCAATAATACTAACTAATCATACAGTTCCATTTGGCAGATAGTGTGAGAAGATAGGAGATGAACCGTCAAACCTGACCCTAAGATAAATCAATCAGAGCCCTAATTATTTATCTGAACTCGATAACTTACATGAATAGCATATTAAAACAAATTTGATTTCCTTTATATTAACAATGATAACAACATACAACGATAAGGATTAGCAGCGCGTTTCCAATATTGTCAAATTGTAATTCTGTTCAAAGGTTGTCAAAGGAGATATCAAACACCTTGCCTAAATTTACTAGGAGCACAAATTATTATCTGAAATCGATCTAACATGCATACGATCTAAAACAAATTGTAGATTTTCCTGGTTATTATAATATAAATATCACTTGACTATCAGCTTTATTCACTACCATCAAATTGTATAGAATTTTTTACACGGTTGTGGCAATAGCATGGATACTCTCAGAACTGCCTAAATATTAACTTAGGGCCGCAAATATATATATCTGAAACCGAGTCTAGCACATGACTAGTAATATTAAAAGGCAAAGTTTAGATTTCATTGATTATGTACAACATATCACACATAATAAATAGCCGTAGCTTGACTACGCTTGGATTGACTACTTCAACATTGGTAAATTTTTCACAGTTGATGCCAAAGGAATATACCTCAAATACGCATTGCTAAAACACTTGAGCGTAGGCAAGCTCCAAATATATCTTATCTTAAACACGCATTTACTATATGAACGCGAAACCATATTTCTGAACTGCAGAATTTAGATTTCCCTTGGCGAATGATTGATTTTCCATTGAATACTGTAATCTGATTACGCTTTATCACTAATCAAATTGTAAATTTTTCAACGAAGTTGTGGCGGAAAGAGATACCTCAAATACACCCTGCCTTAATTTATCTAGGAAGGCCCCAAATTATTATCTGAAAACCAGTCTGAAATGACATCATATTAAACGAAATTTAGATTTCCTTGCTATTACACTTAAGACAACATAAATAAGCTGCTTACTTACGCTTTATCAGCTTGACCAATCAAATTGTAAAAAGAATACTATATAACTAAGCCCACGGTTGTATGCAAAGAAGAGGACTCCTAAGACGGCAAAATTATTCTACAATGATTTCGCAATTTAAATTTAATGTTCTCTTTGTCTGAATATGGAATACACTTTTAAAAAAAAACACAAAAGTACGATTATCCATTTCCAGAACACCACAATACATATAAACACAAAATGAATAAATAACAAAGGCTTGAATACGCATTATAGTGATCGACTATAATCAACAATTTTAAAGTTTACTCTCAACGGTTGATAGGCAAACAGGGGAAAGAATAACGCGGCATCAAACGGTTGGAAAAATTTATTTCGGATATACCAAGAGGATTATAATCTAAACGCTATTTTAACTGTGAACTAATCGTATTATAAATTAAAATATTAATATTCCATTGTATTACCATATAACAATTTACATAAGCTTGACTACGCTTTAAAGCTACGACTAATCAATTACCACAAATTTGTAAATTTTCTCAACGGTTTGTCAACGACCAACAGGAGATACCCTTCAAACACGCTGCCCTAAAAATTGGACTGGGAGCTGCGAAAAGTTATTAGGTGCTTGAAACCGATCTACATGAAGATGTCAATCAATATTATACCAAATTAGCTAATTATCTAGGCTATTACATAAGGCATATTATACAATATAAACTAGAGCTTGACTTACCAGTTTATACATTCACATCAACATATGTAAATTTTTCCCAATCGGATTGATGTGAAACACAAAGAGAGATACACCACAGTCAAATCACCTGCCTTAAACTTACATAACTAGGAGTCAAAATTTATTATTGCAAACGATCTAACACTGAATACATACTTAACCAGCACAAATTTAGATCATTGATATTACTTACCATATTATTACCAGATTAATAATTTAATAATGAGCTTGTCTCGCTTATATTCAGTACATCAATTGTTAGGGATTTGTTCACGGTTTGTGCAGAAGGCAGATACTCTCAAATTTACAACTGACTAAACTGACCATGGTAGCGTGCTCATTTCATTATCGAAACGATCTAACATGAATTACATAGATAAATACAACTATTTATGAATTTTCCTTGCTTTACATCAATATTAAATTCAATTAATAAAAATAAAGGCTTCGACTACGCTTCTTCACTACATCAAATTGTAAATTATTTCACGTTGTGCAAAGAAGATACTCACGCTCAAACACCTGCCTAAATTACCTAGGAGCAACTTATTATCTGAAACGCGAGATCTAGACAATGAAATACTATAAAACAATATTTAGATTTCCTTGCTATTACACATATAAACAGATTACTAATATCAGCTTGACTAACTGCTTTAGACTACATCAAATTGGTAAAATTTTCCGGTTGTGGCAAAGAGAGGAAATAACTAAACACCTGCCTGAAACTTACCGTGGGGCAGCCAAATTTAATATCTGACAACCGATCTAAAACTTATGATATCAGTATTAAAACAAAAATGTGATTGTCTATGCTATAACCAGCATATACCCAACCACATATCTAATTAAAGGTTTGACTACACTTTTTAATCGACTACTCAATTTGTAAAATTTTATATACCACAGGTTGTGCAAAGGAGAGGATTCCCAAAAACATCCTGCCTAAACTACATAGGGAGCCAAAAATTAATTATCTGATAACCGATCGTATAATGAATACCAATATTTAAAAAACAATTTAGAATTTCCTTGCTATTACACATATAGGTAACTAAGATAATAAATATATCACGGTGCTGTGACAACCGGCTTTATCACTACTCAAAACATTGGTAATATTTTTTCCCGGGTTGTGCAAAAAGGTAGTCCTCAAAACAACTGCATTATTAATTAACGCTAGGAGTCACAAAATTATAATCTAATCCATGAAAACCAACCAGAATCTTAAAGGAAAAACACATAAGTCCAATAACAGTGGAGACGGGAATTTGAAAGTGAACTTCCAATGCTTGTTACAATTACATATACACAGTGATGAATTTGAGATCTGACTGAAACATTAGCATAAAACTCAAATTGTAAACTTTCTTTACAGGCTTGTGCATAAAAGGAGATCAGCCTTCTAAACACGCTGCCTAAATTACTGACCCAAATTATTGATCTGAAAAACGAAATACTAAATGCTTTCACCCAAAACTAGTTAACATGTCCTTGCTCAACAGTTAAACATGATAACAATATAATATAAGATTTGACTAACGCTTTTTTCACAACATCATATTGTAAATTTTTCACCGCATGTTGGTGCAAAGAGATCCTGCAAACACCTGCCCATTACCTAGGAGCCAAATATTTAATCTGAAAACAGAATCTGGTATGATAACCTTATGCAAAACAAATATCAAAATTCATTGCTATTACCATCTAACACAATAGTCACAAACCTACATAAGCTAAATGAATAAACGCTCTCTACTCAACTTCACATCACACTTGAAATTTTTTCACAGGCTTGTCGCAAGGAGATACCTCAAACCTGATAATATTTACCTTAGGAGGCCGCAAATCTATCTATATTCTGAAACGATCTATCACAATGAATAGACATTAATATAAACAACCATAATTTTAGGATACATGATACCTTGCTATTCATACTATTCAATATAAACAATTATAAATCTAAGCCTTGACATAACGGCTTTGCTTCACTAAAGTCAAATTGTAAATGTCATTACACGGTTGATGAGGCAAAGGAATAAATCAACACAATGCCTAAATTATTTAGGTATGCCCAAATTATTATCTGAAACCGATGGAACATGAATTTAATGCTAAAACAAATTTTAGATTTTGCAGAACATTTTCGATCTATTAAGTAGTTAAATGCGTAGCATTTACATCAAAATTTGTAAATTTTTTCACGGGTTTGTGGCAAAGGAGTACCGTCAAACACCTGGGCATATATTACGATATGAGCCGAATTTATTATCTGAAACGAATCTAACATGTATACATATATATATAATAACAAATTAAGATTTTCCTTGCTTATTACACATATAACAATTATAAATAAGCTTGACTACGTCTTTATCACTACATTCAAATTGTAATTTTTCACGGTTTTGCAAGGAGATATCTCAAACAGCTGCCTAAATTTCTCACTAGAAGCCCAAATTTTATCTGAAACCGATCTTACATGACATATACATAATTAAAACAAATTTTAGATTGTCTTCTAATTGACACATATAGTAAAAATACACATATGGAGTTACTTTACGGTCCTATTAATCACTTAACAGTAATATAGGTAACCTCTTTCATCACGTATTCTCTCGTGCGCAATAAGAGAGATACCTTATAATAACAAACACGTGCCTAAATTTCACTCCCTTTAGGAGCGCACAAATTATATATCTGAAAACTGATCTAACACATTGAATAACATAATTAACAACAAATGTTAGATTTTCCTTTGCTATTAAACCATATACAGCCAAACATAAATCATATAATAAGCTTGAAACTACGCTTTATCCTACATCTCAAATTAAGTAATATTATTTACACGGTCATTTTTGTCTTTAATTTCTTCGCTATGCTATAGTCTCCTAAGGCTTGGACAAATTCACTTATCGTCTGAAAATCATTATCTTATCATGAAATACATCTACTCTAAAATTACATAATTTTAGATTTTTCTTGCTATTAAACATATAAATCAATTATAAATAAGCTTGGACTCGCTTTATCGATAACTACAGATCAATGGTAAGAGTTTCAACGGATTTGTGTCAAAGGGAGTATACACATGCAACACTTCTGCCCTGATAAATTGAACCTAGGACGGCCCAAATTATATCTTGAAATCGATCGGGATACAATTGAATTCATATATAAAAACAAATTTAGATTTCCTATGATATTCACAAACTCATAACCCCTTATAGACAAATATTATACAACGCAAGCTTGACTACGCTTTTTCACTACATCTAATTGTGAATAAAATTTTATTCACGTGTGTGCAAAGGAGATACCCTCAAACACCTGCTAAAATTATCTAGGAGCCCAAATTATTATCTGAACGATCTACATGGAATACCATATTATAAAAGCAAAATTCTTAGATTTCTTGCTAGTTCAACCATATATACAACATACAATAAGCCTTTACTCTACTGGCCTTTTGGTGTATCATTACATCAATTGATAATAATTTTTTTCTCACGGTTTAGTAAGTCACAAGGAGAGTAACTTCCATATGTTCTGCCTAGAATTCTAGGACGCTCTAATGTCATCTAATCCCATGAAACCCAATCTAACATGAAATATCCCAAAATACTGTTTTGCACAACAATACAAACAGAACCAAGCAACAACGTTGTCCTCATAGATTTCCTTTGCTTATATTCAAACAATATACACAATTGTAGTGAAAATCACAACTTGACTACGCTTTATCACACTTACTATATCAAATTGTAATTTTTTCATACGGTTGGGCTAAGAGTGAGGATACCGTCAAATACACCATGCCTTAAAATTACTAGGAGCACAAATTATTTTCGTCGAAACCGATCTAACACATGAATAACAAATTAACAAATTATTTAGATTTCAACATTGTTATTAACAAAAACCAGTAATAGAAATATAACAATACACCTATGCCCTTGAGCTCAAGCTTATATCCAAAATAAACAGATCAAAAATTATGTAATAGTTAATCAACGGTTGTTGCAAAGGAATAATCTCAATACCACTGCATAATAATCTACCCCTATGAGCACTGGCAAATTAATTATCAGTTAAACAGATCTAACATGAATACACATTAAAACAATTAGATTTCCCTTGCTATATACCATTCATAATACTACAGATATCAAATAAAGACCTTGACATCAGCCTTTATCACACATAAAATTTTAAAATTATTCCTCCAACGAGCTTTTGCAATAGAATATTAACTCAACTAACGCACCTTGTCTGACAATTACACTAGGAGGCCCAAATAAAATCTATTCCTGTAATCCATCTAACAGGAAATTAGCATATTAAAACACAATCTTTTATGAAGATTTCCGTCTGCTTATATTACAAACATATTTTATACAATGCCATAATGACAGTCTCTCGACTCGGGCCTTGTTAATCTACTACACTGCAAAATTTTGTATACAATTCTATTTACCTAACGGTATAGTGCGAAGAAGGAGCTACTGTCAAACCATCGGCTAAATTACTAGTGAGCGCAAATTTAATTATCATGAAAACGGATTTAGTGAAGCCAATGACTACAATTTATTAAAACAAATTTAGATTTTCTCTTTATAATAACAGCAATAATAGTATAAACAATATAAAATATATGCTTATGACGGTAGTTTGAGTCACTCGACAGTCAAATGATGAGTAAATTTGTTCACGGTTGTGCAGTGGAGGAGATTCCACTAATCAATACACCTGCTAAATTACGAGGAGCCCAAAATTATTATATCTGAATCCGGAATTCTAATTAAAATAGATCATGATTAAAAAAATTAAGATTTCCGTTGCTATTTTGAATCATATAGTATACAATCAATAAATACATAGCTTGACTTCGCTTATAACTATAACATATATGTAAGTTTCTCCCGTTGGTGCATAAGGTAGATACCCTCAAACACCTGCAAAATTACCTAGGAGCCAAAAAATTTATCTGAAACCGATCTAACATGAATACATTAATTAAAAACAAATTTAGATTCATTTGCTATTAAGCACATATAACGTCAATAATAAAATATAGGACTTGATCTGTTATTATTTTTTGTATACCATGCACGTATCAAATTGGTTTCACTTGTTTGTGCAAATTAGATAGTTCCCTCAAACTACTCTGAACTAAATTACATTATGAGCCAAATTTATTTAATAATCTGGATAACCGATCTACAAATGAATTCATATTTAAAAACAAATTTTAGATTTCCTAGCTGTTTATATATATATATAATAACAATATTAATACACTATGACCATGCTTTTTATCACTACATCAAATTGTAAAATTTTTTTCACAACGGGTGTGTGGCCAACTAGGAGATAGCCTCAAACATCTGCGTAAAATACCTAGGAGAGCCCAAATTATTATCATGAAACCGATCTACCTGAATACACAAATATTAAACAAATTTAGATTTATTACTTATTACATACAGAAAAAGATATTATTATCATCGTCTTTTCTCTCACAACTCAAATTGTTAAATTTTGTCAAACGGGTTGTGCAAAAGGAGAACTATCAAACACCTGCCTAAATTTACCTAAAGGAGCCCCAATTTTAATTATCTATGGAAAAACTACGATCATAAACATGAATACTAATATTACATAACAAATTTAGTTAATTTTTTTTATATTACTACATATAACAAATAATAAATAATAGATAAACTACTCTTTATCACTACAATAAATTGTAAATTTTTCACGGGTTGTGCAAAGGAGATAACCTCAAACAACTGCCTAAATTACTAGGAGCCAAAAATATTATCTGATAGGAAGTTGAAATACTAAAAATGAAAAATACATAATAAAACAATTATATGATTTCTCTGGCTAATTGACACCATATAACATATACATGTTTTGAACTACCGACTTTATCAATAACGATCAAAATCTGTAAAATAATTTAATTCACGGTTATGCTAAAGAGAAGAAATAACATGAATCGAAACAACTGCATAGAAAAATTACCTAGGCAGCCATTATTATACTGATAAACTGAATCTACAACATGAATAACTAATTAAACAAAACTTTAGATATTCCCTTGCTATTAATCATATAAACAATATTAAAGTAAGCTTGACTTATAACGCTTTATCACTACATCACACTGTAAATTTTTCACGGTTGTTGCAAAAGGAGAATAACCATCAAAACAACCTTGCCCTAAATCTGACCTAGGAAGCCACAAAATTATTATCTGAAACCTATTTAACATAAACATAAATACAGTATTAAAACTAAACAGCAAATTTAGATTTCCTTTGCTAATTCACATCATATAATGCAAGTACAATAATATCTTAAGCTTAGACTACCGCTTTACTTACACTTAAGTCAAAATTGTAAATTTGTATTACACAGGTTGTGCAAAAGGAGTTATACTGTCAAAACACCCTGCCTATACTATACTAAGGAGACACAAATACTATTAATCTGAAAACTGATCAATCATGGAAATTACAATACATTAAAACAAAATTTAGAATTTCTTGCTATTAACAATGATAGATATCATGTATACTATCAACATTAAGATCTTGCACTACGTCTTTATCACGTA